>JXCR01140815.1:12696-25542 GCA_002079205.1 Phalaenopsis hybrid cultivar
TTTTTGTTGGGACGATAGGCAGCCAGACAGCATGGCATGGGTCCGAGGGGATCTGCTTTGATCTGCGGGTATACAAACTATCACCACCTGCTGGAAGCTTCATTGGCGGAATTGAAGAAAAAGGAGGTACGCTGAGCTGTTCCTACTTTGCAGTGTCAAGAATTTAAATTAACATTTGAAAAATCATAAATCATTTGGGCTGAATGTTCTTTGTTTGTCAACATTCCTTGTTTATAGTACAGGTTTTTATTTATTTGTTTTTTTATTTTTATTTATTGAAACTGCAGTCAATCTCTACAAGGTGAGGGTGTAATTGCTCAATCATTGTAATATTTTTATGGAGAGGGATTCCCTTAGCTTTCATCATCATGATCAGGAATTGCATTTTTCATGATAGAGGAAAAAAATAAGATTGCTGCCTTCATTTTAAAACACGGAGTAGTATGCTTCTTTGCTATATTTATTCAATATCCTCCAATTACACTTTTATCTATGCTACAAGAATCAGCATCCATTGATTCTTTGTATGGTATGTTTATTCAATATCCTCCAATTACACTTTTATCTGTGCTGCAAGCATCATCATCCATTGATTCTTTGCATGGAGATGCAAAACCTTTAGCCAATTGCTTATCCATATTAAAATAACATAGTTTGATTGTTGTAAAATCCATGAAAAAAAATTGTAATTGTTGAATTTAATTTTGAATAGTGCTCATAACATAAAATTGTACAAGAGACAAAAACCTAGTTTGTTATTGTTGCTCTTTCTTGTAGCCAAGATTTATAAAATTCATCCCTAGTAGGCATGCAATACTTATCCATTAGAGTGAACAAAATGATATATTTGGTTTTGAATTTCCAGTCATTGCCTAGGCATGGCATGGGCTCTCCTGATATAGCCAACTCCATCTGATTACTAGATTTTGTATTCCCTGTTCTCAAAACAAAATTGCACTTGTTCAATGAGAAGAAATTGAAAGACACTTGAAAATGAATACAATATTTCTATGGCATTTTTAATTCAAACTCCCATAGAATAGGAAACTTGTTTGCCTTGCCATGGTTTTTCCATAGCATTGGTTAGATGGGCTCTTGTAGATAGAAATGAAGTGAACCAATGGGTGCAAGTATGAAATTAGGGAGTGAGATGGATGAATTTATAATGTTCATCATATGGTGGCTTTCTTACCAAAACATCTGTTGATCCATGGAAATTATGACGGGTAACTGTGATACTGATAAGTTCAACTTTGTTTGTTGTATCCAAAGAACTCCTCCATATTTACATTCATTAGAGTGGAAGTAATCATGGAAGTTTTGACATACACTATGAGCTTGCTCCTAATGTAATGTTCTAAAATCTCAATGAAGATAACCATAGTTATACTTTGTCAAGGCTTGAACAGCCTTGTTAAATTCGTTCATATGGGGAATCAAACCTAGTCAAACTATGTTAGTTTAATATGAATTCCTGAAAAATCTAGTTGGATGCAAGGAACTTGAATTTAAGCAATACCCAGCCAAGACTAGCAGATATGCCTTTATTAATCATCCGGATGTCATAGGTGGTCATCTAAACGACCTCCCAAATTGTCCTAGGTACAATAATAACAATTTATTATGGGCTCTGCCATTCTTATTAGTACATCAGTTTGTCCATGCTCGAACTCCACACTAACCTCTAAATGGGATTTTGTCCCAACTCTTCCCTAACATTAACGAGTATCTTTCCCCTTTATAAATACAATAGGAAGGATTACAATAAAAAAAAGCTACTTAGGGGATGGTAAATCCATATGAAAATTTTGTTCGGGCAATCATTCTTTAACGATATTAGGAAATCCAAAGAAAGCAATAAAGGCAGCTGCAAGCCCTCAAATGAGCTATTGCTTTTGAATGATAAAGGATGGTGTGAGTTCATTGACCTTTTTACTCCTCAAGCTCAACCTTCCTCTGTAATTGCTACCAACCAATAGATCGCATAAGTATGCCATTAGACATAAGTGAGCATATACATTCTTCTCTTTCTTGGCATGGGTAGGGAGGCCCCCTTGTCTCCATTATTGCTATTCCACCGATTGTTTGTTTGCATGAGATATGCCTTTGACTCCCGCAAATATTAGGTTGGAATATCCATGTATTAAGACCTTTCTTGGTTTGGGTAAGATGGCATGACATGTTGATTCTATAGTTTTTATGATAAAAACACATGATTAGTAGATCTACTATTTTTTTCTTGGGGATATTTTAGGATTATGATTATTTATTAACGAACCTTGGAGTTCAAGTTCGCACCAACTACATCTATAAGGTCAAGTTAGGATTATAAATCATTTTAAAATTATGTCAAATATCTCATTATTATAATCGTTTAAAAAGGATTATTTAATTTACGTTTTAATTTGATTCATATATATATATATATATAATTTGACTCATTATATTTAATTTTATTTAAGATAATGCAATTTATTTTATGATTTATAAAATATTTTATTTCACATTTTTTTTCTTTTCTATTAGCCTGAAATGTCACTTCTTTTTTATATTGTTATTTTGAATGTATAAGAAAATTACAATGAATATTATAAAATATTGCTTTTTTTAATATTTATTTACAGAAATTATTATTCTTCCAAAAAGCCAATCCATTTATAAATAGTTGCTATAAATAGTTTATATTATTTTATAATTTCTTAAATAAATAAAAATTATTTTCTTTACAAATGTTTCATTCAAAACCTAATGTTATGATGTTATTGCTTACAATTAAAGGGAAAACCATACATTTATTAGCAAAAGGATAAATATAATACATTGGCCTATTCTTTCAGAGAGAATAAGAAGGATTTATATATGATTTTTGTTGATTTAGAAATAACTTACGATAAGGTTCCAAGAGAAGTCTTTTGGAGAGTTCTAGAGGAGAAAGATATTGATTTGACTTATATTCAAGTCATTAAAGATATATGTCCTAGAGTTGTTACTTGTGTTCGAACAGAAGGAGGATTGACCAAGTATTTTCCTATTTCAGTTGGATTACATCAGGGATCAACTTTAAGCCCATATCTTTTTGCTTTAGTTATGGATGCTCTTNATTTATTTTATAATTCATAAAATATTTTATTTCACATTTTGTTTTCTTTTTTATTAGCCAAAAATGTCACTTCTTTTTATATTGTTATTTTGAATGTATAAGAAAATTACAATGAATATTATAAAATATTGCTTTTTTTTAATATTTATTTACAGAAATTATTATCCTTCCAAAAAGCCAATCCATTTATATATAGTTGTTTATATTATTTTATAATTTCTTAAATAAATAAAAATTATTTTCTTCATAAATGTTTCATTCAAAACAAACCTAATGTTATGATGTTATTGCTTACAATTAAATGGAAAGCCATACATTTATTAGCAAAAGGATAAATATAATACATTGGTCTATTCTTTCAGAGAGAATAAGAAGGATTTACATATGTTTTTTGTTGATTTAGAAATAACTTACGATAAGGTTCCAAGAGAAGTCTTTTAGAAAGTTCTAGAGGAGAAAGGTATTGATTTGACTTATATTCAAGTCATTAAAGATATATGTCCTAGAGTTGTTACTTTTGTTCGAACAGAAGGAGGATTGACCAATTATTTTCCTATTTCAGTTGGATTACATCGGGGATCAACTTAAGCCCATATCTTTTTGCTTTAGTTATGAATTCTCTTACTGGACATTTACAGGAGATTTACCTTGGTGTATGCTTTTTGTTGATGATATCCTTCTTGTGGACAAGACTAGAAAAAGAGTTTAGAAAAACTTGAATTTGAGTAGATCTAAAACTGATTATATGGAATTTAATTTTTGTAGTATTAGCTCTAGTAACAGAGTTATAACTAAGGGTGATCAAATCATTGAAAGATATGATCTTTCTATGGGTCAAAGTGATGGTGATATAGATGAGGGATGTTATTAGTTGAATTCAAGTTGGTTAGTTGGTGAAGGAATGCTTCTGGCCTATTGTGTGATAGAAAGTACTGCTCAGAATGAAAGGAAAAATTTATAAGATGGTGGTGAAACTTGCTATGTTTTATGCCATAGAGTGTTGGTCTTTAAAAGAGAAACATAAAACAAAATTAAGTGTTGCTGAGATGACAATGCTTAGGTGGATGAGTGGCTTGACACTTACAGACAAAATGCGAAATGAATATATCCGTGATACCATTGGTGTAGCTCTAGTAGTGGACAAGATTAGAGAGTTTTCTTAGATGGTTTGGTCACATTAAACACCGACCATATGATGATCCTATTAGGAGAGTAGATGTTTTAGATTCGACTTATGTTAAGAAAGTCAGAGGTAGTCCTAAAAATACTTGGGCAAATTCTATAAAAATGATCTTAATATATTAGAATTAAATGATAAAATGAACTCAATAGTACGAAATGGAGAAAAAGGATTCATGCTGCCGACCCCGCTTAGTGGGATAAAGGCTTGTTGTTGTTGTATTCTTTCATGTTTTTTATTTTAATGGTTTGTATAAGATTTATTGGCATATCATTTCAAATTCCAATTTTCCTTGCTTTTTAGGTTGTCAATGGCTAATTAGCCATACTATTTAGAACGTATGTATGCAAATTTCTTTCTTATTTTTTTGGTGCAACAACATTATATACTGTTTAAATTTAATAACCGTTTTAATTATAGTTTTGAAACTAATTTTCTTTAAGAAAAACATTTATTATTTTATCCAAAAAATGATTTACGTCTATAAATAAAAGCATCTTTTATAAGAGCCGAGGCTAATGCAAACTTTAGTGAATGTCTCTCCCATTCTCATTCATATTAAGAGCAAAGAAAGTTCCTAGTGTGCATCAAAATGCCTTCAAGCTTGAGAGATGTGTAAGATTCTTTGCTAGCGACAATGTGTTTTTGGAATGATCGACAGTAGACTATAACATTTTTTTAAGTTTATTTATAAAAAATTATTTGTCACTTTAAAATTATGAGAGAGGGTACTTGAACATGGGTTAAGACGTATTACAAAGATTTCTCATAATCAATTTGGATTTATGTCGGGCATGTCTACTATGGAAGCTATACATTTATTGAGAGGTTTGATGGAGAAGTTCGAAGATAATAAGGAGGATCTACATTTGATTTTTGTTGATTTTAAAAAAACTTACGATAAAGTTCCAATAGATATCCTTTGAAGAGTTCTTGAGAAGAAATGTGTTAATATGACTTATATTCAAGTCATTAAAGTTATGTATACTAGAGCTGTTACTTGTGTTCGAATTGAGGAGGATTGATTTTCCTATTCTGTTGGATTACATCAAGGATTGATTTTAAGCCCGTATCTTTTTGCTTTAGTTATGGATGGTTTTATGGTACATTTACAGGAGGATGTGCCTCGGTGTATGCTTTTTGCTGATAATACCCTTCTTATGGATAAGACGAGAAAAAAAGCCCAGGAAAAACTTGAATTAAGGAGGTCGACATTGGAGTCTAAAGGCCTTCATTTGAGTAGAACTAAAACTGAATACATGGAATGTAATTTTAGTAGTAGTAGCTCTAGTGACAAAAGAGTAACTTTGGGTGATCAAGTTATTAAAATGTGTGAACGATTTAGATATCTCAGGTCTGTTGTTCAAAGCAATGGTGATATAGATGGGGATGTTAATAGTAGAATTCAAGTTGGCTGATTGAAGTGGAGGAATGCTTCAGGCTTTTGTGTGATAGAAAAGTATCGCTTAGACTGAAAAGAAAATTTTATATGATGGCGATGAGACCTGCAATGCTCTATGACGTTGAATGTTGGCCTTTAAAAGAGAAGCATAATACTAAGTGTTGCCGAAATGAGAATGATTAGGTGGATGAGTGGTGTTACACTTAGAGACAAAATCTGAAATGAGTATATCCGTGATAGGGTTGGTGTAGCTCCAGTGACTAATAAAATTAGAGAGAGTCTTAGATGGTTTGTTCACATTAAAATTCAACCATCTGATGATTCGATTAGGAGAGTAGATGTTTTAGATCCGACTTATGCTAAGACAGGTAGAGGTAGGCCTAGGAGGACTTGGGCATATTTTATAAAAAATGATCTTAATTTATTAGAACTAAATGATAATATGACTCTAAATAGGAGGCAATATAGAAAAACGATTCATGTAGCCGACTCCACGTAGTGAGATTAAGGCCTTTTTGCTGTTGTATTTATAAAATTTGATTTGCTATATTATTTGATTGAGTATTAATGGAAATTGACATTTATTTTTTCTTCAAAAGTGTATTATGAAAAATTTGATATCTCAAATTTGTGAATTTAAATTGTTTTGTTTTTTCCATACACACTCAGGCCTCGTTTGGGGCGGCTATTTTGGCGCGTTGCGACAACGAGCCTCGATATTTCTTTGTTTGGGGCAGCTTTCCAATCACAGCGCTGCCGCCTAGCAAAATACTGGCCGCGGGATTGACTCCGCTGCCTGTGTTTATTCTCAAGATTTTTACTGGCATACCTCTCTTTCGACCCCGCATATATGTTTTCTGCTCTTTCTATTTCCAGCAGAGCTTCTTCCTCTACCCTAACCGAAGTGTCGGAGTCCACATTATTGTGGTATCTCCTCTCTCTATATTTTTTTGAGACATTTTTGTTTCTCGTTGCTTTGCACTATGTAGATTCGACTGTATTTTTTTTGTTTAGTGCTTCTATATGGTGATGGTTTTGGTGTGATGGATCTTTCTCTGGTTTTTTTTTTTGGCCTCACTGCTAGTAACAAATATGTTTAATTCCGTTCGATGCCACTGAAATTTACTAGTGATATCACGTAGGGCATTCTGGTGATGAGGAAAGTATATTTCCACATACTGCGACAAAAAAGTAGAAAGAATGAGACATTGATGCGAGCCATGTTTTTTTATTTTTTGGTCTCACAGCTAGCAGTAAATATGTCTAATTTGATTCAAAACCCCAAAAATTTACTAGTGGTACGACCTGTGGCATTCTGATGAGAAGGGAAGTATATTTCACACACACACTGTGCAATGAGACAGAGAAGTAGAAAGAATGAGATAGTGATGTGAGCCATGTTTTTTTTTTTTTGCTTCACAGCTAGTAGCAAATATGCATAATGCAATTTCATGCCATTAAAATTTACTAGTAGTATCATCGTGACATTCTGATGAAAAGAGGAGCAGATTTCCCACACACACACTGTGAAATGAGTCATAGAAGAAGAAAGAATGAGATAATTATGTGAGCAATGTTTCTATTTTTTTTTTTGCATCATAACTAGTTGCAAATATGTATAATTTCATTCCCGGCCATTCAAATTTACTAGTGACCTCACAACTAGTAGCAAATATGTACAATATGTTCAAATCCACTGAAATTTTACTAGTATCGACCGTGGTATTCTAATGAGAAGTATATTTCTTTCTCATACACATTGTGAAATGAGTCGAAGAAAAAGAAAGAATGAGACAGCTATGCGAGCAATGTTTCTTTTTTTTTGGCATCACAACTAGTTGCAAATATGTATATTTTCATTCCCAGCTATTGAAATTTATCAGTGATCTCACAGCTAGTAGTAAAGATGTACAATGTGATTCGAATCCACTGAAATTTTACTAGTGGTACCACCTATGGCATTCTAATGAGAAGAGAATTATATTTTTCTCACACACACTGTAAAATGAGACGGAGAAGTAGAAAAAATGAGACAGTGATGTGAGTCATGTTTCTTTTTGGGTCTTACAGCTAGTAGCAAATATGAATACTTTCATTCTCAGGTACTGAATTTTACTAGTAGTACCACCTGTGGCATTCAGATGAGAAAAAAAAAATATTTCTCTCACACATACTGTGAAATGAGTCATAGAAAAAGAAATAATGAAATAGTTAAGTGAGCAATGTTCCTTTTTTTTTTGCCAACACAGCTAGTTGCAAATATGTATATTTTCATTCCCAACCATAGAAATTTAATAGTGGTCTTACAGCTAGTAGCAAAGATGTATAATGTGATTCAAATCCACTGAAATTTTACTAGTGGTACCACCTGTGGCATTCTGATAAGGAGAAATATATTTCTCTCTCACACACACACTGTGAAATAAGGCATAGATGAAGAAAGAATAACTATGTAATTACATTCAAAGCCACAGAAATTTACTCGTGATATCGCCTGGGGTAATGTGATGATAAGTATATTTCTCTCTCACACACACACACTGTGATATATTGAAATGAGACAGAGAAATGTAGCGTTGTTTTCTTTTTGAATGCTCTTACTCATGTCTGTTTGTTTTTTGGCTGTCATAGTAGTAAAATGACCAAGGTCAATCATATACAGATTGATAGATATATGTATATACAAATATACACACATATACACAAATATATAGATATATATATATATATATTTCAATCAAAACGGAACCACATTGCATTCCTAAAATTTGGAAAAGCCGCATAAATTTGGAGCCATGGGCCTCCAAATAAGAGAGATCATGTCCGTTACCATAAACAGGGTGAAGATGGAGCCAAAAATATAATCTCCTATCTCCAATCTTAATCGTAAATCCAAACACATTACTGTACCTCCCAAGTGTCATATCTCCACTAATACCCCCCCAAACCATAACCTGATGTAAGCCCCAACTCCGCAGCCACCATAACCAAACCAAATCAAAATAAGGAGCCCTGGGCCTCCATGCTAGTGATATAAAACCAAGCACCAAGTGAAAAAAAAATATAAGGTGCCTGTTCCCCAAAATACTAAGTGTCCAACGTGCCCGAAAGTAAATACAGAAGAGAAAATACCAATCAAATGTTATCTTGGGCCGAATCATACCACCCAGCCAGCCAAATGTTTTTCTAGCCCGAAAGGAAACATCCCGACTAATATAAGGAGCATCAATATTATCACCAACCAGCAGANTTGCATTCCTAAAATTTGGAAAAGATGCATAAATTTTGAGCCACGGGCCTCCAAATAAGAGAGATCATGTCCGTTACCATAAACAGGCTGAAGATGGAGCAAAAAATATAATCTTCTATCTCCAATCTTAACCGTAAATCCAGACACATTACTGTACCTCCCAAGTGCCATATCTCCACTAATACCCCCCCAAATCATAACCTGATGTAAGCCCCAACTCCGCAGCCACCATAACCAAACCAAACCAAAATACGGAGCCCTGGGCCTCCCAAAATAATCATCTCATATATAGCAAAGGAGCCCTAGGCCTCCATGCTAGTGATATAAAACCAAGCACTAAGTGAAACAAAAATATAAGTTGCCTGTTCCCCAAAAAACTAAGCCTCCAACGTGCCCGAAAGTAAATATAGAAAAGAAAATACCAGCCAAATGTTATCCTGGGCCAAATCATACCACACAACCAACTAAACTGATTTAAGAGGAAACATCCCGACGAATATAAGGAGCATCAATATTATCACCAACCAGCAGAGTGTGTAAAGAGAGGGGGGGAGTAGATCCCACCCTACAAATATAAGTAGAGCTGCCTAAGTTAGCAAGCCAATTAGCTGGTTAATTTTACCCTCCCGGTAATTGAAACTCCATATGACATTCATATTAAAAATTAAACCTTTAATCCTCCTTATATAATAAAGTATATCCCAATGGGCGTCAACACTATTTGCCAAAATATCAATCAAAATACGATTATCACATTAAAAAATAATAAACTGTCAGCTGAGATAATGAGCCAAAATAACTGCTGTTAAAATAGCTCGAGCCTCAGCCTCTAAAGGAGAATCAACATTAGAAGGAGAAGAGAAGAAGATAATACAGTTCCCTGCATGATTCCTTGCAATGCCCCCACAACCAGCATTGGTGGTTTTCCAACTCCCATCCGTGTTAAATTTAATCCACCATCTAGGAGGTGGCCGCCATCTAACCAAAATCGGTGGGTGAGGGAGCCTCCTCACATCCAAATTCGTGTGATCCAAAGCGAGAAAATTGTTGATGTCCGAAAAGAAACCTTTTTTAAAATTCCCCAATCTCCTCAATTTATTAATGTAGGAAATGATGTTAGTGAAAACCACATGTGCTGAATAACTTTACCTTCATGAATAATATCATTACGATCCATCCAGATAAACCAACATACGATTTAAGGATAAATTTGCCAAAAGTGTTTCTTCTTACGGTCCAGATTTCAGCTTAATGTAGTGAGCAAAAAATTCCTCTCAGGAGTAACTATAGTTCCAAACCACAAACCAACCTTTCTCCAAATGAAGAAAGAAAAAAGACGAGAAGAAAATGTGTTCTATAGTCTCCTCCTCCGAATTGCACAAACAACAACGGTAGGCGATTCTCAAACCTTTCATTTTTAATACATCATCACAAGGTATTATTGAATGAAAAATGCGTCAAGCCATGAAAGACATAGAAGGGGTTAATGCCCAACTCCACACCCCCTCTCCCCAAGAGGTATTTTGAAAAGTATATTGAGAAACATATAAAGATTTAATGATGGAGCTCGTCATGGGAAATTTCAAAGTAGGAGTATCATGCAAATGAGGATCAATAGGAATGATGGAAATGAAAGTGGCTCCCTCCATCCCCAAAATGCTAGTAAGAAGCGGAAAGTTCCAATGACCATCAACCCAAGTATCTGACGCTTTGAGATTTGGAAACCTCGTATCCCTCATATCAAGTAAGACATGGGACCAACAATCGTGCCAGAAAGAAAGGTTTTCTTTACCTACCTTCCAATAAATGAAATTCTTAGCCCAATCTCTAACAATAAGCAATCTCTTCCACATCGTGGAATTCCCCAACCGCCAATTTATCAAAGCCGGATGAGAGAAACGTCAATATTTCTCGTGCATGAAGTTAGCCCATAACGACTCTCTTTTCCTGAAATTAAACCGTTGCTTAAAAACATTAATATCGGTAATATGTTGCAGAGATTTGAAACTCAAACCACCCGCATGGTTTGCAAACATCCTTCCAAGGCAACCATCTCCTACCAGAGTGATTTCCCACCCATAAAAATTTATTGAAACATCTTTCAAGATTCAATATAGTGATTTTTTTGGGTTGGAGAACTTGAAGAATATATAAAGGAAGAGATTGAAATATACTCCTAAGCAGTGTAATACGACCCCCAAAGGAAAGAAAATTATTTTTGCAATCCAAAATTCTTTTCCGAACCTTTTCCACAACCTCTTCAAACTGTATACATCTCATTCCTGCCTTTAAAGAGAAAAACCCCCAGATATTTAAACGAAAGGGTAGAGAGGGAGAAACCCGTAAAATTAGCAATCCAGGAGAAATTAGAACGATTGATCATGTTTCCCAAGTATATGTTACATTTACTAGCATTAAAAGAAAGACCAAAAACGGATTGAAAATCAACCATTAAATTGTGAATCTCCTTCACCATATGCTTGCTAGCATTAGAAAATAAGATCATGTCATCGACATAAGCTAAATGAAAGACCACCATGTTTGATTTATAAGCATATTACAACTTGGGGTTTCGCCTGAAAACATTATTAAGGAAACGAGAGAGATAATAAAAAATTAAAATGAAAATAGTAGGGGATAAAGGATTTCCTTGCTTAATCCCATGACCCGCACTAAAAAAGGCTCGAGATTGGCCATTAATGAGAATGTTATACTTATTGCAATGAAGCCAAAAGGTTATAATTTTGTAAAACTCCTGAGAAAACCCTCGAGCCTGAAGAATCTTCAAAATAAACTCCAAACTGATAGAATCATAAGCCTTACGAATGTCCAGTTTAGTAATTATGTTGTCCTCTCTATATTTTTTTATTAATATCAAGAATGAGTTCTTGTGTCAGCATTATGTTATCAGTGATCCCCCTCCCCTGAATAAATGCAGATTGATTCAAAGAAATTAAATTGTGGAGATGAGGTTGAATGCGTCTGACCAAAATCTTACTAATCAAATTTGAAATAACAGAAGTCAAAGATATGGGTCTAAAATGATCCCAAGAACTCTTTTGAGTATTTTTGGGAATGAGAACAGTTGTAGCTGCAAAGAAATAATTTCCAGGTGTTTCCCCTTTAAAGAAACTCTGGATAGCCGCCACAACCTGATTCTTAACAATACTCCAACATTTAATGTAGAAAACAGAAGTAAAGTCATCCGGCCCCAGAGCTTTATTACAATTAATCTCAAGTAGAGTAGAATAGATTTCTTTAGTCGATGGAATATCATAAAGATCAAGATCCACCATATGATGACGTACATCATCAAATAAAGAGGCATCAATAGAGCCCGAAGTCTCCTGAGACTCATACAGTTTAGAAAAGTAAAGAACCATACTCTCCCCTATTTCGTCATTCCCAGTAATCCAGTTCCCCTCATTGTTTTTAATTCTCACAATGGTGTTATTGACTCTTCTTTGTCTAATGCAAGCATGAAAATATTTAGTGTTTCTATCTCCTTGAGAAAAATGGGTCTCCCCAGCATTTTGTTGCAGTAACTCCTCACAAAGAGAGGCCTCAAGAAATTCTTTATTGGCTTCCTGTAAATTTTGGATGATATCATTAGTGTTCTCATCAAGAGCCTGAAGCATATACACCCTTTGTTCAGCCTTTTGGACTCTAGCATGTATATCACCAAAAATATCCCAATTCCAAGACCTTAAAGCAGCAACCACCTTCTTATGTAATTTTCAAAGAGTGTACCAAGCATTGTCCACATCCTCATATTTCCAATTTGCCGCAATTAATCTCAAGAAGTCATCATGTCTAGAGCGCGCGCGCGCACACACACACACACACACACACATATAGATACACACACACACACACACACACATATATATACACACACACATATATATATATAT
>JXCR01140816.1:0-14019 GCA_002079205.1 Phalaenopsis hybrid cultivar
CAGAGGTAGACCTAGGAAGACTTGGGCTTATTGTATTAAAAATGATCTTAATTTGTTTTTTTTAAATGAAAATATGACACTAAATAGGACGCAATGGAGAAAAAGGATTCATGTAGCCGACCCCACGTAGTGGGATTAAGGCTTTGTTGTTGTTGTNGACGCAATGGAGAAAAAGGATTCATGTAGCCGACCCCACGTAGTGGGATTAAGGCTTTGTTGTTGTTGTTGTCGTCGTCTCAAAATATTGGGTGTTACATTTTATTTCTTCTTATACCTGGCGTTCATTACCCAACATGTTTTGACTTCCGTCATCATCTATCAACATGTACCAGCCAAACAAAACCTAGAGATTTAATTTCTTTATCTCCTTAGTAGAAAATGACACCATTTTGAAGTTGAAGTGCATTTTTGTTCATCAATGGTGAAGCTAAGATAGAAATGGCAATGACCAACAACAACTTTAACATATACAATCACCTTCTATCATATGTTTCATTAAAGTAAAGCATCAACGTATTGGGTTGCTAGTGAGGGAGCTCTATATTGAAAAAAACTTGGATTCTCAAACAAATTCATACTACGACAACTGAATCCTTTATAATAACACCAAAAAATATCATTAGGATGATTGACATATGATTTAAATAAGTCATTTATTGTGATTATAATAAAAGTCATTGGCAACACCATGTTACCAAGGTCATTTAAAGATTTAGTTTAGAATTTACCACTTCATGGGAGACATCAATCAAATCAAGTGCTTGAGACATTTGAACCATCCCTAGATCACCAACAGGAGATGGAGCGCCTCTACCGCCAATAATTTTGGGAGCAATAAATGCATAAACCTGCACCAAGTACAAATAAAATGTAAGGCTAGTAAAAGCATCCAAAAATTTTAACAAAATGAGATCAATTATTTTGCATATAAGCAAAAAAAAAAAAAATACACACCTAGAAAGAAAGGATCGGCCTTGATGAAGAGAGAAAGAGAACCCACTACGCATAAAAAGTTTAGTTTTAGGAGCACTCAATTGGCCTCACAACTAATCAGATTGCATTTATCATTAATCAATAATAATTTAGTTACCCAAAAAAATGTTCCTACTTATAAAAATAGAGCTACAAGGATAAGGCCAGGCATATGAAAATAAATATAATCATAAACAATAAACATTAAAATTTAAGTTCCCAACTCATCTATCAAATTAAATACATTATTGAGCTATTTGAGAAGTTAGGCAAGATGAGGTTCAGATATAGTAAAACCGCACAATCTCCTCTACTAAATTAAACTTAGATGAATTATGCAAACTAAAAGACATTAAGTTATAAAATAGAATGATATGATCTTATTTATATTTCACTCAAAGGGGGCTAGATGTTCAATATGATGTACACGTTAGCGAACATTTCTAGGTTAATCCAATGGAATATTATTCAAATATAATAAAGTGTATGGTTTTTTTATTTGATAGAAACCAGGCTTGCAGTATTCGAGAAATTAATTGCCAAGTGATTTAGTTGTAGAATCTAATGGGAACTACACTCACAGGTTTAATTAGAAGAGCGCATCAAATATAAGTGAGTTTTTGAAACATCTCCAATGTCTAGGTCCAATAAGAAGTTAATTTTTGTAGCTTTATCTACTACATAGGCAGACTTTGTCTTGGCATGTGATTCTTTTGCAGAGGTGATATGATTAAAATAGCAATTAAAGAGGACTATGTAATTAAGCAAGAATGTGTTCTAATAGGTATATTAATACCAATGTTATGAGTTTAACTGAAAATCACGTTCAACATTCATGACTAAAATAAAGCACGACTTCGCATAGAAGGATATTTATTATTTAGAACCATATTATGAAATAGATTTCGTTAGTGAGGCCTCCCAAATAAGTTAGCGGGTCCCATTAAGTACCTAATTATCATTATCTTAGAATTAGATACGAATAATACATATAGGCAATAAAAACTACATGCACATTTTATTACCAAAAAATTTCAAAATTAAAAGAAAAAGCAATTAAATATTCATTTAATAAAGAAAATAATGAAAAACATTCTGAAAAAAAAAAGAAGAATTGAGACACCTTTATTTTTTTCTTATCCCCTGCTCTATTAGGTCTGAGCTCTCATTTACCTTTTAAAATACTCATTATATTGACACCTTTATTTTTTTCTTACCGTTGACTAACATTAAATTTATAATTTCAGACACAGAGGACAAGCATTCAAATTATGGATATTAAGATTTTTAATTATAACCTGGTTGAAAAAAAAATGAAGATATTTCAAGTTATGTAACAGCTACTAATTATTGTTCCTTTCTTTTGGCCAGGCTTTGATAACAATGACAAGTTTTGAAACCCGGCTTATGTCGCTTCCTTATTCCAAAACAAGTGACATACTTATCAAATTAAATTGGTGCTGAATTTTGACATGAAAAGTTTAAACAAGTAGTGTTGTTTATTAGTATTCATATGCTTGTATTTGATTAATTTATTATAGATTATATAGTTTTTGGTATTAGTAAGTGTTATCATGTTAGATGTAACATGTACGTGAGTTAATTGTGGATGATTATCCTTACTCATATCAGTCAACAATGCCTTCTCATTATTGATTTTGAAGATCATGAACAAAATATTTAAAATTAATCAACTTAATCATAAAATAAAGCATGGTCATATCAAAACATTATCTTTCCTTTGCTAACGGTGCCACTCAGTTTCATTTCTTTATGTCACTTAATCCCATCTAATTGCTATTTTTATCATTTAAATTAACCACACGAATCAATTAACACTTAATTTCAATACTTTAATCTAATATTATGTTTTAATAGATAATCCCAATGAAAAAAGTAAGACACCTCAAATGGTTCAACAATTAAAATTTTCTTATAAATTCCCATCTCTCAATGAATAGAAAACATGAATGAAATNGGAATCAATTAACACTTCATTTCAATACTTTAATCTAATATTATGTTTTAATAGATAATCCCAATGAAAAAAGTAAGACAGCTCAAATGGTTCAACAATTAAAATTTTCTTATAAATTCCCATCTCTCAATGAATAGAAAACATGAATGAAATTGACCGTTTTAGGCTCTATTCAAAGAGCTAGATATGGATAGATATGAATAACCAAAAAGTGTTTAATGCTTTTTTGGAAAAGATGGCAGTCAACAAAATCCGTATAACGAGCTAAATGATGGACCGCACTGGATCCCTCGGCTCTAAGCCCAAGAGCAAAACAACAATGATAGTGGGCTCTTGTTGACATCTCCAAAGAAGACTGCCAAAAATCAAGGTGGCATCCTGATACTCTTGGTGGTGATGGTTGAAAGTCATGCACATCAAATCAACTAGAAAGTTTCAAAAAATGAAAATACTAACTCAGCTAAATCTGTCGATCATAGACTTCATCGATCACAAAGAAAAATATGATAATCTTCCCATCATTGAAGGATCACTTTTAAACTAGCAACATGTCACAAGTTGGAGAGGCTTCATGATGGGATCTCTTCAATCAACATCGATGCAGTGACTTTTGTGTTTGTGCTAAACACCAATTGAACATATTTTAGATATTTCACACCTCTAACATGCCCTGATATGAAATATTTTTTTCCAAAATCGATGTTGNAAAAGTTTCAAAAAATGAAAATACTAACTCATCTAAATCTCTCGATCATAGACTTCATTGATCACAAAGAAAAATATGATAATCTTCCCATCATTGAAGGATCAATTTTAAACTAGCAACATGTCACAAGTTGGAGAGGCTTCATGATGGGATCTCTTCAATCAACATCGATGTTGTGACTTTCGTGTTTGTGCTAAACACCAACTGAACATATTTTAGATATTTCACACCTCTAACATGCCCTGATATGAAATATTTTTTTCCAAAATCGATGTTGGACATGGACTGCCAGAAAAAGTTGTATGTTTTGAACGCATTGAGGATCTGTTATAAATATTTTTTTATTCTAAGTTTTCAATTTTGGTTCAATAATATATTGGTTTGATTTTAGACAACTTANTAAAAGTTGTATGTTTTGAACGCATTGAAGATCTTTTATAAATATTTTTTTATTCTAAGTTTTCAATTTTGGTTCAATAATATATTGGTTTGATTTTAGACAACTTAAAATCAAATGTTGTTAATATTCAAAAGCCTAGGTTTCTATTATAAGGAACTTTCTATCATCCTACCATCACAGAGTCGCTGACATATGTTAGTGCTTCAATAATCATTGAAGTGGTCAATGTGAAGACCAAGGTTGTTGTCAAGCTTTCTCTGCCTTTGCAAGATCCAACAACTGTGGCTAGATCTGGTGATGAGGCGGTTGCTCAAGCAGCTCAAGTAATGAGTGAGTTTAAAGTAATGACCTTACCCTTACCTAAAATAAAGCCAAAAGGTAATATTTATATTATGTTTTCAGTTGAGTTTAAGTTTAAATTTTCATATTATCAATATTTACTTATGATTTTTACAATTCAATTTAATAAGTGATATGGGTGAAGATCGATCAGTGGATCAGCAAATTCCTCCTCCAACTGCAATAGAGCTTAATATTCTAAATCAAACATCTTTGGAGAGTAGAGGATCTAAAGTGGTTCCTAAACAAGGCACTCAGTCCATAATCAATAATACAATTGTAGAGGCTTTTGAAGCTCCAATTTAGAATTCACCCGCTAGAGGTAAAATTCGTCTTCAAATTTGCTGGAATTAGATGTCCTTAATACAATATCATTTTACTTGTGGACAAGCATTCAGAAGAAAATATCCATCAATTACCGAGAGAAGAATGACCACTTCTCCGGCTCTGCAAGGTCATGAAATTCATGAGACTCCTATGTCTCTGTTGAAGGAGACCAGAGTCTCTGTTGAAGGAGACCAGTTAGGAAGTACTTATGGCTACTTCTATAACTCTGCAAATTCATACAAAGCTTCAAATGCATTAAAATATGAAGAGCTTGCAAAGGAGTTTGCTGAATTCAAAATAGCAGTTGAGACAAAGAAGGCCAGGCCGAGATGGACTAACTGTCTGAGCCGAAGAACTCCTTCAACGAGTTAAAAGATAAAATCAACATTATGAAGACCGCCATTGAAGAAATAAGAAAATTAATTGTTGAGATGATTTTTCAACTGATTATTTTTTCAATGATACACGGAGTCAGCTTAATCAAAACATTTTTTTGCAGGAGGCAAAGTCATCGTCCAAAGAATTCTTCAAAGTGACAAATTAACTCCCATGGCACTAACGACATTGACTTCAATTATTTTAATTTTATTTTTGTATTAATTAAAAAAATGAATTATTGTATTTTGAAAAGTAGTGAGTAAATTTGTGGACATTATGATGTAAGTGAAAAATCTTTACTGAAAAATGAATAATCCTTTATTCAATATTACTTTTTGGAAACAAAAAGTTCTTCACTCGAGAAATGCAGCATCAATTTTTATTTCTCTTTTTATTATATTTATAACTAAACTATTTTGAGCCTATTTTAGTTTCTTCCGTATGTTCTTTTGTGCTCTTCAGCAACCAGAACGCCTTTCAGTTTCACAATCTTGTTCATTTTCTTCCTCCTTTTCCTCAAGCATTTCTGTATTCAGAAACAGTTTCCCAGCGTCCATAGGGGACTTTTTCTAAGGGTATCTAAGATCAGAAGAGTCTTGCCAGCAACCATTCAAGAAAATTTGAAAATATTGTACGATCATGACATCTGTTGTTGCCAAGTTCAAAATCGGTTAAGCCTTTGATACCATTTATACACAGAACTGGAATATATTTGAATTTTTATGAAGTTATCTCTGCTCAAAGAATGCCCAATTCTTTTGCGACCCAATTTTTTTGCGACCATTATGTCTACAATTATGTATATGCAGACAAAGAAAATGTACTGGTTATTTAATTTATTTCGACATCTATTTACTGTAAAAGCCTATAAGGACGGCTTTGTTCTTTTCTTATCTACTGCCATTAAGATGGTTGGCTCGGAAGTCTAAGATTGGAATAACCGCTTCAGTTTTGTTTCCATCAAGAGTGGACGGACTATCCCCACCAGATCATAACCATTCCCATCAAAGATATATGTCCCTCTTGCAATGACGGTTGATGGAACTGGTAGCTATATATTTTTCAAGAAACTTATCTTTGAAGTAGTCACATTTATTGAACCGCCTATTATAGCCAAAATGCTAGCACATAAGCCGTCATACTACTTCAGAGTTTTTTTTTCTTCCTTTTGCTGAGTTCCCCAAGCTCATGTTAATCCATTTTTCTATTTCATTCATAAAGCTGNAGATCAGCAAATTCCTCCTCCAACTGCAATAGAGCTTAATATTATAAATCAAACATCTTTGGAGAGTAGAGGATCTAAAGTGGTTCCTAAACAAGGCACTCAGTCCATAATCAATAATACAATTGTAGAGGCTTTTGAAGCTCCAATTTAGAATTCACCCGCTAGAGGTAAAATTCGTCTTCAAATTTGCTGGAATTAGATGTCCTTAATACAATATCATTTTACTTGTGGACAAGCATTCAGAAGAAAATATCCATCAATTACTGAGAGAAGAGTGACCACTTCTCCGGCTATTCAAGGTCATGAAATTCATGAGACTCCTATGCTCTGTTGAAGGAGACCAGTTAGGAAGTATTTATGGCTACTTTTATAACTCTGCAAATTCATACAAAGCTTTAAATGCATTAACATATGAAGGGCTTGCAAAGGAGTAAGCTGAATTCAAAATAGCAGTTGAGACAAAGAAGGCCAGGCCGAGATGTTGGACTAACTAACTGTCTGAGCTGAAGAACTCCTTCAACGAGCTAAAAGAAGAAATCAACATTATGAAGACCGCCTTTGAAGAAATAAGAAAATTAATTGTTGAGATGATTTTTCAACTGATTATTTTTTCAATGACACACGGAGTCAGCTTAATCAAAACATTTTTTTGCAGGAGGCAAAGTCATCGTACAAAGACTTCTTCAAAGTGACAAATTAACTCCCATGACACTAACGACATTGACTTCAATTATTTTAATTTTATTTTTGTACTAACTAAATAAATAAATTATTGTATTTTGAAAAGTAGTGAGTAAATTTGTGGACATTATGATGTAAGTGAAAAATCTTTAATGAAAAATGAATAATCCTTTATTCATTATTACTTTTTGGAAACGAAAAGTTCTTCACTCGAGAAATGCAGCATCAATTTTTATCTCTCTTTTTATTATATTTATAACTAAACTATTTTGAGCCTATTTTACTTTCTTCCGTATGTTCTTTTGTGCTCTTCAGCAACCAGAACGCCTTTCAGTTTCACAATCTTGTTCATTTTCTTCCTCCTTTTCCTCAAGCATTTCTGTATTCAGAAACAGTTTCCCAGCGTCCATAGGGGACTTTTTCTAAGGGTATCTAAGATCGGAAGAGTCTTGCCAGTAACCATTCAAGAAAATTTGAAAATATTGTACGATCATGACATCTGTTGTTGCCAAGTTCAAATTCGGTCAGGCCTTTGATACCATTTATACACAACTGGATATATTTGAATTTTTATGAAGTTATCTCTGCTCAAAGAATGCCGAATTTTTTTGCGACCATTATGTCTACAATTATGTATATGCAGACAAAGAAAATGTACTGGTTATTTAATTTATTTCGACATCTATTTGCTGTAAAAGCCTATAAGGACGGCTTTGTTCTTTTCTTATCTACTGCCATTAAGATGGTTGGCCCGGAAGTAAGTCTAAGATTGGAATAACCACTTCACTTTTGTGTCCATCAAGAGTGGACGGACTATCCCCACCAGATCATAACCATTCCGATCAAAGATATATGTCCCTCTTGCAATGACAGCTGAGGGGACTGGAAGCTAAATATTTTTCAAGAAACTTATCTTGGAAGTAGTCACATTTATTGAACCGCCTATTATAGCCAAAATGCTACACATAAGTCGTCATACTACTTGAGAGTTTTTTTTTTTCTTCCTTTTGCTGAGTTCCCCAAGCTCATGTTAATCCATTTTTCTATTTCATTCATAAAGCTGCTAGAACTGATTCCACCGAATCTTCTACTCTAACTCAAAAAGCAAGCCTATCATTGAAAGTATTGGAAATGGTGGGGGCTAAGAGAGAAATTGATGCTACAGAAGAGGGTGCTATCATAGGGAGTTGATAACAAATTATCTTTGGTTTATTTGGAACCAAGTCTACTAAAATACACATCAAATGTTGATTAAACTCTTCAGTTTATGGATACATAAGAGTTCACAATAATGAAGTGGCTTCCTTTGCCCTCAGGTGCTTCAACTCCCTTGAANCTCATTGAAAGTATTGTAAATGGTGGGGGCTAAGAGAGAAATTGATGCTACAGAAGAGTGTGCAATCATAGGGAGTTGATAACAAATTATCTTTGGTTAATTTGGAACCAAGTTTACTAAAATACACATCAAATGTTGATGAAACTCTTCGGTTTATGGATACATAAGAGTTCACAATAATGAAGTGGCTTCCTTTGCCCTCAGGTGCTTCAACTCCCTTGAATAAAAAGGGCGAGATTGTGATGACATCTCCCAAGCCATTCCAGTCTTGTAAAAAGAAGAAAGTAGTTTTCGCATGTGGTATTCTTCCTATTTCTCGGATAACCATCATTTTTGAAGGTGTTGAAGTTCCAACAATCTCTTATGCTTCTGATAGAATTTGAAAACTCATTAAAGATGAGACAAAAGCTCGTACTGACTTGACACAGGACTGGTATAAATCTTCTAAGTCAGCATAATCTTTAGCATATCAGCATGGTCTATCCGTCAATTCACCCTCTCTGGATGAAATAATTGGAAAAATCTTTCTATAGAAATATCATTTGTCACTTTTGCCAAGTCAAGCCATGGCCTGGTAATGTTCATAAAACATTGCGACTTGACACAAATTGTTAATTTGTGGGTATACTTCTTTAGTTNAAAAAGCTCTTACTGACTTGACACAGGACTGGTATAAATCTTCTAAGTCAGCATAATATTTAGCATATCAGCATGGTCCATCCGTCAATTCACCCTCTCTGGATGAAATAATCGGAAAAATCTTTCTATGGAAATATCATTTGTCAATTTTGCCAAATCAAGATATGGCCTGGTAATGTTCATAAAACATTGCGACTTGACACAAATTGTTAATTTGTGGGTATACTTCTTTAGTTAACTTAGTGAAAAAATGAGAAATTTTGTCAAGTTGGAAGAATAGGTTGTTGCGAGAAAGGCAAAATTGAAGAGCAAGAAAAGTAAAGGATTTTAAAATAAGAGCGAATAGCAGCTGATCACCCCCAAATAGAATATCAAAAGAGAATACTTAAGAAAGTACATCTTGAATTCAGAGCAATNTGAGAAAGGCAAAATTGAAGAGCAAGAAAAGGTAAAGGATTTTCAAATAAGAGCGAAAAGCAGCTGATCACCCCCAAATAGAATATCAAAAGAGAATACTTAAGAAAGTACATCTTGAATTCAGAGCAATGAAGAGCACAATAGCTATGTGGACCGGTATGGCCGAGAACCATTGCATAAAAATTGAAGAATTGGAAAGTTTAAACCTTGAAATGGCTATGAATTAGAGTTTGAAAAATGTCAACTATAAAAATGAAGTTCACTTACTAAAACCCTAGTTACCAAAAGTTTCTCGAAGAAAACATTCAGGATGGGATTAAATTTTCCTGAAGAGAATAGGAATGATGTATATTAGATCTCATAGTGTTGAATAATGTAAGATTATGAATATTGCAAGGAATGATATATTAAATTCGTTTCTTTCACTTTGGAATTTAGAGCAATAAAGATTATGAAAGAAACAAATTCCAAAGTGAGTGGAGATGTTGAAAATTAAACAAATGTCTGAACTCCGAATTTCAATCAATATAGTTGAAAAATGCAATAAAAAATTCCTCTTAACTCTTTGTTTGTTCTGGATGATTAATAACTTTCGTGAATAGTAGAGTATTTCAATCAAATAATCAATAAGTGAATTCTAAATTTTTTATAGTTTATAGTCCCTATAATTCAAATCTTACACTATCTTTACCCTTAATATACTTTCTTGGTTAAGTTGTCGCCTTTGACCGGCCATGTTTTATGCTATACTTTTGCGGATCTTATTGCTGTCTTCATAGAGATAAATGTTATACTGGCAATATGGGAGACTAACTCGCTTTTAATGTGGATCTATTCGCAAATTAAGTAAATTAAAGTATCTTACCTCCTAGGCTTGACCACTGATCTCAGAGTAAACTAAGGATACATGTAATTCATTAATGATTGAATGTTGAGAAATTTTGAAAAATCTTTATACTAATTTCTTAGTGTAATAAATTGTTGAATTGCTGTTTTCAATTGATAGGAATTTTGTTGTTGAGCTCCTGTTAAATTGTTTTGTTCTAACGACGTAAAACAAATCTTTGACATCGATTGAGAAAAAGATTTGTTAATTTAAAACAATCATAAACATGTCATGAAGTTAACAGAAAATAATGACTTGCAAAAAGATGTTTCATAAATATAACATAATTACCATTAATTGCCAAGGCATTCCCTTCGCCTATAAATAGATAGTAATGCAAATAATTTAAGTGCACCCTTCCTATTTCTATGTTGATGCAAAGTCAATCATCCCTTAATTGGACCAAAGAAGGCAACAATGGGAAGGAAGAACCTCCTCTTTATCCTCACTTGCTCCAACTTCTTTATTAGATGGCGTCCGAATGATGGTGCTCTTTGTTTTCTAGCGGCCAAAGGTAATCAATGTTCTTGATTCATTGATCATTTTCTAGAAACAAAAAGCCTCCATCCATTCATAGTTATTCTTTCAGGAATCAATGCTGCTTTTAGATCAGTATGCAGCTTGAATCAGTTATGATTGGAGGCCATTTCACAGCCTACTGCTCGTTAAGGCTAGATTGGAGATGGTTGTCTTATTAGCTATCCCAGTCACTCAGTATATGAGAGTATCCATGTTCTTTTTATTCAAGCTTTCTTAGATGAAAGAGAAGCATCGGTTATGCATCGAGCAAATTGGCATAGTTGTTAGTTTTATTATATTTCTCAATGTGCTAACTTGTTGTATCTTCAAGTTACTCATGTTTTATACCATATAGTTGAAACAATTTGTAGTAAAAAGAACTATTTTTATACATTTCATCATTTATATTGTTCGTATGTATTAATATTTAAGCTGAAATGAACTCACCTGTGTAAAATGAAATAAACTTGTCTATGCAAACTAAAATGAACTCACCTAGGTATTTTACTACTTTTGCAATTTTGCTTGCAGCATTGTTCCACAGATTTTATACGTAGTTCAGATTTGATTAAACTTTAATTTCAACAAGTTTTTTTAGAAAATTTTCCTGAAAAATTAAGTTCTTAATAATTACTAAAGATGAAACAAATTCGCAATATATATAACATTTTTTATTTCTACTTTTCACATATATACACAATCTTTAAATATTATGTTTCCTAAATAATTTAAAAAAAAAATAACTTTGTAATGTATTGATTGTCCTTCACCCGTGGGCCTCTGCTCGCTTACAAAATTCTACTCTTGGAGCTTTCAAAACTCCTATGACGAGTAGTAATGTAACTTGTCAGCTTTGTAACATTTCAGCTTCTCCTTTAAGTCATACTTTATAAATTATTTTAAGATAATTCAATTTCCTATGAATTTATCCTTAATAATTGTTAAGGAAAAAACTTCTCCGAAGTTGATAAAAAATGAAATTTATTTTTTTCTACTTATTTTGATCAATTTAGCATATTTGTGTTAAATAAAAGAACAACTTATTCGCACGAGTTCCCTGAGTATTTGTTACAGAAATGAAATGACTCTTATTTGCCAGTGTATGTTTTCAATTTGTATACCCCTGGCTTAGCTTGTTCCTGAATAATGCATGGCTTAGTCCATGTAGGCGCGCTAACTTTCAAAGTGACAAATTATAAACTCCTAAATCTAAATCAGCTTTCTGCAATACTATATCACCAGGCTTAATTTATTTATTTATTTATTTATTTTGACATTTGAGTTATATTATTTAGCTACCCTTTTTTTAATCTATTTTTGTCTCATTGAAGATTGATCAAGCAACTCTTCTAATAAGCCTAGCATGACTTGCATTCCTTCCTCTTTGCACATCTGAACTCATCAAGTTCATCTCCTTCGAAATTGAATGCAGTCCGCCTCAACTTGCTCATTCTTTTTTGGATGGCACATTAAAGAAAATTTCGAACATGTTCGCTAGCGTTGACATAAATCATTAACATTTTTGTTTGTAAATTGTGTCATTATAAGTAATGACCATCACTGGCAGCCGTATCTACAAAATGGGGTGTAAACGAGCCAAGCTTGAGACAGTCTAGATTCGATTTGTTAAAAAATATCATTGTTCGTGTTCGACTCGTTTATATATTGAGCGCAAAAAAATTGTTTATGTTTGGTTCGTTTGCTTGACAAGCCAAAGATGAGTTGTTTGCATAAAACGAGCTGGTTTAATGGCTCGAATCACACAACCGTAGGATGCTAAAAATAGGGAGGATTTAATTCTTAATATTTATATTAAAATATTCATTTAAATAGAATTTAATATATATTTATTTTATTTTTTAATTAATTCTTTAATTGATTATAGTGTCATTAACTTGAAGCGGATCAAGAGGAGATGAAATCACTGCCTCTGGCGAAGCACTGTGTTTTTTTTATCTGAGTTGGGGGTATAAATGATGGTATTGAGAACTGGAATGGCCGAACATATGACAGTTTGAACAATACGAAGAAAAAGAATCAATCACTACCTTTTGTCAATATCCATGATGTTGTGTGCCCAACCAAATTTCCTCAGAGACGGGTGAAGTGAAGTCTCTTTCAACAAGTACTCTGACTTCAGATGGACGAGAAAGATTAAAAGTAGGAATTTACTTTTTTAGTGGCTTATCATAAGCTGAGGCAATAGAGTACAACATTTTTTGAGTAAAATAATAAAATTTCAGAACAAGGAGGCGAATCTAAACCGGAATGATTGGTGGTTTCGTCTATGAGTCAAAATCCACAGACAATTTCAGAATCTTCATTGCACTGTTATCAATCCAGATTATCCTTCTAGCAAATAAGCGCATGTAATCTTCATTATTTAGTTGTATGAGAATGTGTCTTTCATCTAATAGTCCAATTTTTCACTCCCCAAAAATGCATAAGCTCAAATTCCTTACGAATCAACTTTATTTTGGGATGGTCATACAGAAATTTTTCAACCAAATTCAATCGACAGAATAAAACAAATTGAATACCTTCAGCTTTTGTAAAAAAAATGACAGACTTCTTATTCTTCCTACAATGTTTCTTGATATCCTCCGCCCACTCAAACAAAAGAGGGAAAGAACACGATTTAGGTGTATCTGAGGCGTGGACACCCGCAAGTGCAGCAACATAAGATCTGTCTGAAGCCATCCCCAATAGATGGAGGTGTGGCGTAGCAGAGCAGAGAGCAAATTGGAAGGAGCGAAAACCCAAAACAGGGAGTGGCGAAGCTCCTGCGATTTTCGCTCGAGGGACAAATTGGAAGGAGTGGAAATCCAGGACAGAGAACAGGAGCGGAAACGAAGCCCCTGCGATCTCAGAGCAAACTGGAAGGAGTGGAAACCCGAAACAACCAGGAGCGGCGAAACCCATGTGATTTTAACTCGAGCCCAAGGACAAGAGGAGACGGTTGGAAGGCGCGGGACGGAGCCCGATGTAGCCGACGCACGAGCGGAGATGACTCGATCGACAAAGCCGATGACGGATGAGCAGTAGAAGAGGACGTGCATCGACAGCGGTGACAACGGCGAGAGAGTTTGATCGATGAAGAAAAGTAGTGGAATAATAACTAAGGATCACCACGGTGAAACTCTAGCAAAGCGTGAGGGTGAGCGGGAACACCATAAATATATATATATATATATATATATATATATATATATATAT
>JXCR01140816.1:14273-68041 GCA_002079205.1 Phalaenopsis hybrid cultivar
ACTTAAACAACAAAGCCATAGAACTTTGAGGTTGTTTGCTTATGCAACGTAAATCCTCACCTTATCTTTAGGCCTTTGCATAGCCCTGCTATATAATATAAGCCCTAACTCATTTTAGGATTTCGAGGTTGTCGTTTGTCACGATCTAAATCCTCACATCTTCAAGGCTCTTTGTGTGATCATTTTAGACGAATGTAAGCCCTAACTAATAAAATTGGCAGAATGAAACACTCAAATATTTCTCCTCAAAACTGAAGCCAAACAATGGGATAGCTTGGGAAGTCACCGAGGCTCTCCTCTGGATCCATGACATCCCCTAGTCCTTCTTCCTTTGGATTTTACAATAAAATAATGTTCCAAATTTGAACCAATCCCCTTTGCACACCTTCATGTCTGATTTCGTTGAAGAGTCCTACCCTTTGAAATTCCTTGAAGATAATTTTTCTTGATTTTTATCGAGNTCAGAGACTATTATATGAGCTACGGTCATCCCTAATACGCCTAACATTTCGAATATCACACCCTATACTCGGGGGGATTCGAACCCCAGACCAGAGGGGACTTACAACTAATAATCAAATGCCTGAACAACTGATCGGAGTATGCGACACATATATATGTGTGTGTGTCTTATAATAATAATATTATTATATGGCTATGTGGGCAGCACGTCATATTAGGTAGGAGAGTTAAGCTACAAGGAGAGTTGATAGAGTCATTCTGACTTGACAAATTAACTCATTGAACTAATTTGTCGAATTAGACGAGGCAAATTACTTGACATGTGGTTGAGCCACTATTTAACTTTTGTAGAATTAAATCAGCAGAATTTAGTTGTGTAACTTTGTTGAGTTGTATTTGTCGAGCTGTCTTGCTATGCTGGTCAAATTCGGCTACTAACTCGTGCTTTCCCAAAATATACCTGCAAAATTATGATTGTAATACCTGTCAAAATTTATCTCATATTTTGAACTAAGACAATGTTTTTGTAGCTATAAACCATCATAGATGTTCAAAATGATGTGCTTGCAAACAAGCACAAAAGAAAAAGCAAAACATCTCTTGATATGCTATCGCAGTAAACTTAGGATCTGTTTAGAGCAGCTGTTGATTATTTATAATCTGCTGATAAGCAGATTATTCTGATAATCTGATAAACTGCAGATTATCAGAATAAACTGATTTGCTGTTTGAGGTAGCTTATTCAGAGCAGTTTACTAAGAGTTGTTATTGGATAAATGATCATTTTGCCTCTGATTGGTTAAGTTGTTTGCAACATAACTGTAATTAGAACAAAAGTATATAATACAAAATCCAGAAATCATCACAGATCAATTCAAAAGATAACATACAGTACTCACACTCTCGTGAGTATCAGAAAAAACAAAAAAAATACACATATAGTGTACGAAATAAAGATTTGGTGGATCAGCTGTCATAGATAGCATCTGCGATTAACTCCCTCAAAGCAGTCATCACAGTCACACCCTTAGCGTCACGAATCCCAAATTCATTAGAATTAATCTCATCCTCATGGATTGAAGGCCCAACCACAAAGGCTGATGGTTCTTCAAAAACATTGAATTCATCGTTACTAGCCATACTAAATTTCGTATCAGAACGTGAGGGATGTCGTCGAATGAAGTTATGAAGTGTTATTGTTGCCACCACAATATGCATCTGCTTTTGAAATTGATACGACGACATATCACGTAAGATGACCCATTTCTTCTTCCAAACACCAAACGTTCTTTCAATTACCTTGCGTAAAGAGGAGTGACGTTTGTTAAACATTTCTTTCCTGCCACGAATGGTCACTTGCTCGTTCAAAATCAAGAATATGGTATCTAGTGTCTGTATATGGCTTCAGATAGCCCCTTTGCATAGGATATCCAACATCAACCAAATAGTAATTCCTTGTTATGGAATACACTGTTTATGATAAATAATACATACAAAAAGTACATTTACAAATCAAATCATACCTGAAGGCGGGTGAGGAAAACACTGTGATCTATTCCTAGTTGCATAGAAGATTATTCGACTGTCATGTGCACTTGTTTCCCATACCGCCAATGCATTTTGAGTAGTTAAACCACTACGACCAATGTACGTCACCTTGTCCTGGCTAGGTAGTCGGGCATCGACGTGAGTGTCGTTTGCACCTAAGCAGTTGTGTTTTAAAACATTAGAAAAAAGTAGAATTTCAGAAGTAACGTAAAGAAACCAATAGTTACCTCGAAATAAGGCATGTAACGGGGATCGTTGGCAACTTCCCCTGGAGTACTAGCAAATGATGAATCCTTTGGTTTAACGATTTGAGCTGCCAAGCTAACAAGTGTCTGTATGACTTTGGAGAAGTAAGGACTTATTGTTTCCGATGAATGCTGAAATCTCTCCATAGCACCTCTAATAGATTCATTCTGTGACAGAATGTATAGTGTTATAGTCAACACCTCCCTTGTCGCCGTTCTAGAAGAACCTTAGAGGTCGTGATTAATAGATAACTCGTGTAGGATATCTATAAAAATAGATACACTCATTCAAAATATGTTGTTGAACCTTATTGGATGTCCAGAAAGCATCTCACCTACCCATTTATCCCCAATAAAATTGAATGTCATGCGGGGTATACGAACATTGTTGGATCGATAATACTCTAACAACAATATTGCAATAGTTGCAGCCCATTGCATTCTTTTACGACGTTCCTGCTACGGATCCATTCTAAATTCAAAAGATGTCAGTTATTTCAGCAATTGTTAATACATAGTAGGAACGAGAAATAGCAAGGAAGACATGAAACACTTGAAGTGAATGTTCATTAGAAGTAAGAAAAACCAGGAGAAAGAATATAATTAATAGTATATAATTCAAAAGGATATATAAATAAATATTTATAAAGTATAAAATGAATAGCATATAATTCAAAAGGAAATCTTGCATTTTATCATCATTGATGAATTGAATAATATAACAAAATTTTCCATCTACTTGGCATTGTTTTATAATATTGCATCACAACTTAAGGTAAAATGACATGGCAGCTGCTCAAAGAACCATTAAAACAGGTGAAACTAAAAAAATATCATAAAAATAAATTCTTATTAACATCTAAATAATAACTATAAACAAACTGGAGAAATCTGTAACTACATTTATCATATCCTAATCATGACCACTCCTATTTCAGCTATTTTGGCTCCGTTTCACGGAAATACACCAATAAAAAGTAAATAGTATCATATGCTCGATATTCATAAGGTTGGTGCTTAGGCTCACATGCAATGTATTATGCTTCAACGCTAAACCCTCAAATAAATATAAAAAAGAGCTCGAAAATCATATCATCCTGATAATATTTCTAGTAGCTTGCAAACCATCATAAACTTAAACACCTTTCAAAAGTAAGAGGATTCTACAATGGAAAAATCTTAATAAACAACAAAATCTTCTGAACTGCAAAATTCGTTAAAATGGATGGGAAGTAAAACTAGAAGCTACAAGAAAATAAACAGAAACAGTACTAATGTCAAAGCAAGGCATGAAAGGTCATCCCATTTATACGCTACAATGCACGCCTAATGCCTAATAAATATAGAAAAAAATACTTCCCCTAGTGTGGATCTGGATTAAAGTTAGCTACAATAATTATAAGTGAATTAAATAAAAAATAATATATCAACTTATTGACAAACATTAATCATCAAGAAGTGCACTAAAAAAAGATCCATAAAAAGGACAAAATATTAAAATTACACATTCAGATGTCCATAACATAATAAAAGCTACAAATAACATCAAATACAAAAATAAAAATTTCATTCCTCAACCAAATCACGCAAATATTCGACGCGCAATTCTGGCTGCAGCACCATGAATATGTGCCTACGTGAATCCTCGAGTTTCTTGACACACTTTGCATGTAAACGACTGTCTGCAACTTCTTCAGGTAGAGAGGCTAAAATTCCTAGACATTCAAAGATGGTGCTGTCAGGGACTGGAGCAGGTGGTGGAGTACCAAAAACTTCAATGAGTCGATCAAATGAGGTTTTCACAAAGGTGTCATTTTCTTTATTTCTCCTACCAATTTTGGGCCTCTTTGAAGGTGAACTGGACTCCCCCATCTCCCTCTGGTTACTACACACTTCTTCATCAGCCGTCAACGGCTCAGATGGGAAGTCATCTGGTATGCCTGCAAAACTCATTTCACTAGGGTTGAATGCAAATTTTCCCGTCGCGACAACCCCTTTAAATATAATGTCGAGTTTTTCTTCAAAGTCCGGGTCAATTTCGCACTGCTCATATTTCTTCACAAACAACATTACCTGTGACATTGTAATGGGGGTTGGGGTTAAGTGATTTATTAGAGAAAAAATAAGAAATGTTAATCAAAATAAAAATATAAAAGTGGGTTTATTACCTCCAATTTCTCAGCCCACCATTCATCTGGGGCATCGATTGTCCACTTAATGGGATCCTACCCCAAACCGGTACATCCACGTTTGAGCTCTTTTCAAATTTTTCATTCTTTCTTCAATTGGAACCATTTGTTTTTGAATTTTAGTCTGTCGTAATCTCTATCAGTCAATTCTTTAAACCTCTTCGCAATATTTTGTCAACTTACCTTGTTAAAATACGTGGTTAGTCTATTTCCTAGTTCTATTTCTTTAATATATAGATCGCAAAAAATATTTGTTACTTCTTTATCCCATATAGCAAACGGACCCCCTTCATTCGCCTTAAACATGTTGGCACTATAAGGAACTTAAAATATAGGTACCAAGTAAATATTGTTAGTCAACAAAAAATTATAAACATGATGCAAATTTCTTATAGCCTATAACCATTTTAAAACAATTCTTTTATGTAGTCATTAAAATCATGAGAAGAGAACCAACATACAAGAATTGTTGCTAAGCTCAGGTGCCATATGAGACTAATCCTAAATAATGATAGAAAAGATGCAAAAAATATCCCATGAACCCGATCTAGCACTAGTCAAAAATAGTGACTGATGCCCACTATAGAAACTGGCTAGCAACTCTGCTACAACTCCAAAGGAGTACGAATCACCAAACCAATTATTCGAGAGTGTCTATAGTAAACGAACTATGCTTTAAAGGTGATTTCTAGCATGTAGTACTACTGTTATTCTTAAAAATTAAAGCATAAAAGCATATAATTTAGGTTCAAAAGTGGTGTTTTTGAAACATTCAGGTATCTACCTTCTTTTGACAGAGGTTAGAAACAAAAAATAGATAACTTGCTAAATTTGTTTGAAGGGATAATAGATTTATTTCCAACTAAATTCCAAATATATAAAGAGCCAATGAGCAGAACAAATTATAAAATAGTTACACTTGTTTCTAATTTTAATCCAATTACTCCTTGTTGCAAATATACATTGAATTGATTTTAGCCTTTAACTACAAGTAGTGGAAGATATTGGAAAGAATCTTTAATTTTACTTAAAGATAAATGAATTTCACAAAGAAGTTAAATCATTCTCCACTAAAGAGAAATTTACATCTTCTACAGCAAGGATTACAGAGGAAACGAATCGGAAAAAACGAAATTCAAAGATTGCAGGGGAAACAAATCAGAAAAGACGAACTTCAAGGATCGCAGGGGAAACGAATCAGAAAGTAAAATCAAAATGCTAGGCTCGCGTGAAGGAATGAGAGGGATATCGGGTATACTTTGCGCCAATCCTGGAAGGGCAAACCGAGGGAGCAGAGGAACAGAGGAGATCAATTTTCCTCGAAAGGGCGAGCCGAGGGAGATCTGCGAGGCGAGGCGAGGGATCTGCGATTCTCCCTGCGAAGGAGCGGAGGAGATCGAAGGAGATCTGTGATTCTCCTCTCTGCGAGCCGAGCAAGGCGGCGATTCTCCCGATCGAGAGAGATCTGCCTCGGGCGAGCTGAGGGATCTGCGAGGCGAGGCGGCGAATCTCCAAGGGAGGGCGAGGGAGATACGCGGGCCAGCACGGGAATTCTTCCCTAATCGCAAAACTCAACGCGGGGCGCAGGGGATATCCGGCTTGCAAAGATACAAAGAAAATCGCTATAATAAAACGCCGCGGCAACAAAAATCCAGAGCCATCGTGATTTTCAAACGGAAAAGCGGCGTTCTGAAAATGCCGACGCACCTTATAAGCTGCCCCAAACGGGCACTTAACCATCAATAGTGCACAGCAGCAATTTTAAGTCACAAAGATGTTGGAATCACAAATAATTCATGCAACTTATCCAAGAAAAAAGGCAATCAATGATGTCAGACTATACAAATGGGGTCAATAAGAATTTTGTATCTGTGGAAGTTCAGTTAGACTATACCTTGTGAATTACACCACAGCCAATTGCTGCCGCAGCAAGTTCCCCACCACATTCCCAAAGTACTGACAAGCATCCACGACTACAACAATATTCCATAACATCTCTGGGGTTCAGCATGTCAAATTCCACTACTTCAACTCCTTTTTTAGCGAGCTTTTCCTGAATGTCTTTCCTAGCTCCTCTTTGTGTAGCAATAATAGTATATGCATCGCGAGTATTCCATAGGTTCGCCTCTTCAGGAAGATTCAAACTCTTTGACATTACTATTCGAACAGGTACATGGCCACCACCATGCCTTGCAGTAAGTCTTGGATCTGTCACGAGGAAACAAGAATTAAATTCATAATGAAGAATAAGACATCTAAATTTCAAAGGCAAATCAATACAAAATCAGCAAATTCAGATACCATCCTGTCGAACAGTATTCCCTCCTACAACAATAGCATCACTTCTGCCCCTTAGCTCAAAAACTCGACCTCTAGAAAGTCGGCTGCTTACCCAAGAGGCGTCTCCACTAATTGCTGCAATTTTCCCTGATATCCCAATATGAAAACCACCATCTATCAACTATTCTTTCCCATCATCACCCACACAAAGTAGCATACAAGTTTGCCACAACACGAGAAATAGAATCTAGAGAGAACACTCTACGAAAAAAAATCAATTACGATGATTTTACCATCCAAGGTCATTGCATATTTGAGTACAGAAAAGGGAACATGAAATGCAGCTCTGTAGAGTAGAGGAGCATTTACTAGGAGGCAGGACCTCAAAGCCTTCTGAAAACATGAACCTCAATATCATTAGAAGATGACAAAGGTCCAGAAAATGCTACTGGAACCATCCCACAAAACAAAGTTGAATATCATTCAAAAAACATTTTCTATACGTACTTAAAGAAAAGTTACAAGTGAAATTTGCCACAAATTAAATAATCAGTTAAAGCAATGGTATGAAAAGAATGGCACTTTACTTGAATAATAACAAAGCTAATATTTCTTGATAGATATCGTAGATCATGATCTAATGATAGAAAGCTCAAATGGGCTTTAACCAATGCAAGGATAACATAAAGATAAAAAGAGATGCATGGACAGATTGCCAGTTATATAGAAAATGAAATCTACTTGATGTGTAATATAATCTTAACTTGGAAAAGACAACCTCCATTTTCTTGCAAGGCAGATCCTCACCAACAACATCAACTCGGACTCCTTCATTTCTGAAAAAATTGATTGCCTTGCCTCGTAGATGTCCAAGAGGATGTCTAATTCCCACTACAACCCTTGAAATTCCAGCCTAACAAACAAACATTAGCACGATGGAAACCCTTAAACAAATAATAAGAATGCACAAAACCTAGACATGACAAGCGAAATTAGGTAATAAAAAACAAGTATTTCATNATAAGTGGTTACTAGTACATAGATGCAAAAAGAGCACAAGAAGAACCCAAATATAAGCACAAAACTATTTTAACGAAAATAAAATTAAACCTTGAAGATATACTTAATATTTTGCCAAACAAGTCATTAAATCAAGTGATTAAGTATGCATATTGACAAATTTTTTAGATTTCCAAGCACCCCAAGTAATCAGGTCAAAAACTATAGATATTAATTATAAATTTAACTTAACCTATTTTTCTACAGACAGTCAAATGGCAGAGATACACAACAAGAAAAAACCAAAGATACCTAGAATTTGTGTCCAAAAAGACCTAAATCAAACACTAAAAAATAATTAGAAACTTCTCAGAATCATTTTGACATGAATTAGAGAGAATTAGTTATGTTTTACTTATAATAGTTATACAGTTCTATCAGAGCTTCTAATAAAAAAAACATTAAAAAATCGGTGAATAAAAATTACTATAGCCTACGAATTGATGAGTGCGCCATAGAGACCCAAAAAATTAATGAGATTGCAACAGAAAAGAAAGGAAAAAGGGTATAAATTTTAGCAAGAGTGAATCCTATTTGCAAAATTATACAAACGTTTAACATTTTATCTTAAGAGAATGAATGAATGCCATCCATTTCAAGCTTGTCCGATACCTTTTAAAAGACTGCCTCTAATAACCCTTCGGTGAGAATGCAACAAGTTATTTTTACCGCTTATAAAGGCAAATATAAATTAGATTGTTGTGAGATTCTTTATAAAGTGTTTATCAACTTCAATATGCTTTCAAGGACCATGATGCATCAAATTATGTGCAATATTGATAGTAAATTTGTTATCATAATAGAGCCTCATAAGATCTTTTCATTCAACTTTTTCATAACAATTTGCAATTTCCAGTTACCATAATTTAAATGACTTCTGCGCTAGATCATGCATCACATTTTATTTTTTTTACATATCCAAATTACAAGATTGTCTTCCAAAAATGTGCAACATTCTAGCATCGACTTCCTACCAACTATAAAACTAGCATGATCATCTATGCATGCTTCATGGGTTTGATCCTTCCCATGTGTAAATGGAATTTCACTATCTAAGGTTTTGTTCAAATATTAAAGATTAAGTTTTGACTCTTAGAATTGCTCATAAATTGACATACTATGCTAATAGCATGAACAATGCCATGATTGCTATGTGATAAATAGATGTCTTCCCATCAAACTTTGATATGAAATTTGTTATGGTTATATTTTTGGGAGCACCTACAAATTTACGATTAAATTCTATCGGGCTCTCAGAATATTTGCATCCTTTTTTTTCAGTGAGTGCTATAGAAATTTATCGTTATATAAACATTCCAGGTCAACTATGTGCAACTTAAATGTCAAGGAGTATTGTAACTTACTAATTCTTTGCGATTATGTTAGTGTTTACCCGAAATATGGTGGTTGTGTTGCGATTTTGTTGGTTGCCGGAAATAGTGGTTGTGTTGTTATGGTAGTTTGTGGCTGCTCAAAATTTTGTGACGGTTGTTGGTGGTTAGCCGAGATATGGTGGTTACAATGTTATGGTAGTGGTGGTGTTGTTAGTATTGTGGTGTTGGTGGTGGTTTTGACGTTCTGGTGGTTGTGGTCATATGGTGGTAGTGATGTTGGTTTGGTGTTGGTGTGGTAGTAATGGTGTGGTGTGTTGTTGGCGTTGTGTGGAGATGATGGTATGGTGGTAATAGGTTTTTCGTGATGGTGGTGTTGGTTGTGTGGTGTGGTGGTGGTTGTGTGATTTTGGTGGTGGTTGTGTGGTGTTCTTGGTGGTTGAGTGGGTGGTGGTAATGGTATGATGGTGATAGTGTTAGTGATGAGAAAGTGGTAGTGTGTTGGTGCTGATGTGGTGGTGTTAGTGTGTTGGTATTGCTTATGTGGTTGTGGTAGATGATTAATGTGTGATGGTGAGGATATGTTGATAGATTTCAGTTGTTTATGTTTTTTTTTTTTTGTTTCTCCCAGGATTTTAGGTTGCTTAATTCTTTGCATGCTAGTTGTCGCAATGGGCAAGCCAAAAAAAATTGGTTCGTCTGCTACCTGGGACATAACATTAATATTCTATGATCTCTATCTTAAGGAGGTCAAATTGGGAAAATGTTTAATGTTTATTTCATTGATGGTCTATGCAATGATGTTCATTTTGAATCTGAACATAGGGAACCTTTTATTTGCAGTTCTTTTGCATGTATTTCTTCCCACTTGAATGACATGTGAGGCAATCGTGGGTATAATATGAAATGTAAATTTTTTATTTTTTTTATTTTGGAGGTCTATGATGAGATATTCGACCTTANATTTTAGGTTGCTTAATTCTTTGCATGCTAGTTGTCGTAATGGGCAAGACAAAAAAAATTGGTTCGTCTGCTACCTGGGAGATAACATTAATATTCTATGATCTCTATCTTAAGGAGATCAAATTGGGAAAATGTTTAATGTTTATTCCATTGATGGTCTATGCAATGATGTTCATTTTGAATCTCAACACAGGGAATCTTTTATTTGCAGTTTTTTTGCTTGTATTTCTTCCCACTTGGATGGCCTGTGAGGCAACTGTGGGTATAATATGAAATGTAAATTTTTTATTTTTTTTATTTTGGAGGTCTATGATGAGATATTCGACCTTATGGGTTCTTCTGGATTGCCTATATGTTGTTATTGGTTCTTGACACGTATGAAATCTCAATGAACGCAACCAAATTCCTCTTTTCTTTCAGTCCTATAGTTTTTGAGATTCTTCTAGATGGTTTTTTTGGTAATATGCATATGTGACATATATGAATTTGATATTATGTGATTTAAAGGAAACCAAGAACTTTTTTTTATAAGTTTTATTGTCTTGTTGTAGTGGTTGATTCATTGATTTATACTCTATTCTCTCAGATCTCATAGTTTCATAAAACTTAAATTGATTACTTCTAATACTTTTTATTATTAATATTATATCTAAAGGTTTGTGTTTTGTGGTTTTAAACCTTCGGAAAAAATAAGCTCGACGACTTCTGATATCTCTAAAACATTGTACTGCTACTGTGGACTACAATGTTATTAATATTACACTAAAGGTTTGTGTTTTGTGATTTTAAACCTTCAGAAAAGATGAGCTCGACGACTTCTGGTAACTCTAAAACATTGTACTGCTACTGTGGACTACAATGTTCCTTGTTTACTTAGCGACAATCGCATAGCTATGAGAGACAGTTTTACAGATGTCTAAGGAGAAAAATAGAGAACTATGACTTATTTAGGTATGCGAATTGATTCAAGGACTCCACTGTCGATAGTGATCAAGTGCAAAGGGTTTCATTGAAGGAAGAATTATCTCATAATATAACCAACTGTATTTCAAAAATAATATTATCATATTTATAATTATTATTTTAATTATTTTTTTTTAATTTTGATTGCTATGTTATTCATTGTTTTGTGAGGTATCTGTTTTTATTTTGTAATATTCAAACTAGATATTTGCTTTCAAATATGAAATATACTAGCATGATTGGTTATGTTTGAAACAGCACTATGCTACAGGGGCATAAAGGTCATTTGTTCAAAAATAGCTACAGTACAGCTATTACAAAACTATAAAAAATAAAAATAGACAGCCAGCTTCCTGAGACAGCAGTTGCACAACTGATTATAAATAACCTGCGGCTGGCACAAACAGACTCTAAGTCTAACTTTATATTGGAAAGTGAAACATAGTTCAAGAAAATTGAACAATTGAATATTTGGGTCCTAGTAAGTAGTCCCCCAAACTTACTATTCTAAATCATTTGGATAATGGCAGTACAACTCAAAGTTATTGACCTCTACAGTTAGGTAGTCGACATTCATGTAAATTTCCTCAACATAAGAGTTGGCATAATCCCTAAGTGGCTTCATGGCATGGTCTCGAGGGTTAGCCATTTATATGGGTGTGTCAGAGAGTGAATGTGCTCTCCTAAAGTGTGCAAGGTTCAGTCAATTTCAGAGTTAAAAAGGGCAAGATCAAATTCAACACCCCTTTGCATAAACTAAGATAGTGAGAACGTGATCCTAAAGGCAAATTCGACAGACTCCAAACAAACACACAATCACAAAGACCCACAAGAGTCTGTCAGCATGCAAACATGCAACACAAACAACACATGCAAAAGTAAGAAAAACAGACTCAAGCAGAGTAGGGTTTTTGGCTTTTATAATTTTTTTTAGTTTTTTATTTTTTTAGCACCTGCAAGGAAACACAGAACAACAATGCAAGTGCAAACAATAACTAATGACAACAAACAATAGGAAAAATAGCAAAATAAACATAAAATAAAAAATTTTCAAACCTAAATTATAAGTTTATCAACTAAAGTTCTAAAACCATAATGATTATTGGCATATTTCTCCACTAAAAGCACCAAAAACTTGTTGGCTAAAAAATTATTACGATGCAAATCGATCAATCATACAAGTAAATGTGTCAAGTAATAAGTGGTATCAGAGTTCATATATCGATCTCATGAGAAAATGACTAACAATTATTCTAACATAAAAATTTCTAGTTTACTAATTTTGCAAACCTAGCATGACGTGATCACAACAACACAAAGTTGAATTCTTAAAATCCTAATCAACATATAGAAAATAAACTATAATCTCATAGAACAAAAAACCAAAAACTGAAAGAAGCCTAGCATTCTTCAAGAGAGATGAGACTCGTGCCTCTATGACTCGAGTATTGTGGGGTTTTGTAGTTTCCTTAAATATTTTCCTACGTGATAGTTGTCAACCAAAATTAAATTTTCTTCTTAAGCTTATGTCTAGATTATAAGAAGAATCAAAAAATCATAATGTTTAATTTCACTTAACCCCATGGTGTTTCCAAGAATTTTTCTGATGTCCTATCTAGGTTACAAAACTCTAACTAGAATATGTTTATTCTATCAAGATTCTGTGATTAACCTCATCGCTTCACTATATGACGGACAAAAGTCATAGATCACAGAATATTTTAACATCCTAATTGGTCATATCAGGAGTAAATGAAATCTAAAAGGTTAACAAACAACATGAAGATACGCAAGCTCGGAAAACATTACATAAAAAACATCGAGAAAAATCACAAAAAACCAATAAACTGACATCATAGAAACACGAAAGGGACTTAGCCACGCATTATAGAAAGAACCACGAAAAAGAAATCCATGAAGGCCAATGTTGCAAGAAATAAACAATTGTAAAACTTACAATAATGGCTAGTTCTCTACACAACAGTAGAACATCCCTCTCTCATTCAATAATCTCTCAAGAACAACTAGAAAATAAGAGATAGGAGAAGAAAAACAACCCTTACGGTCTCTCAACCTCAAGCAAGGAAGAAAACCCATCAGGGAGAACTCTCTCTCACCAAAACTCTCTAGTTCCAACCTTCAACTGCCCAAGATGCTCTAGAATCGTCCCAACAAGCATACCTATAGGAGAAGCGCGGGAAAGGCAAGAAATTTTCTTCTAAATTTGATTCAGCGACTGGGCGCAGGTAAGCTGAGATGCAGGCGTGGGTGAGCAAGGTGATTATCTGATAGGCGCGGGAGCGTTGGCACAATGCGGGCACGTTGTGACGACAGCACAGATGTGTTGGATCACTTGGTCACATTATTTGCTACGATTTGTCTCCTTTCTGTTCTCAAACAACCTAAAATCTGTATCCAACACATAAAAGAGAGAAATGTCTTCCTCGAGCATAATAACATTATAAATATGTAAAAACAGGGGTAAACAAGCCAGGAGTTCATCACATATTTCATTCACATCAGCCTTCACGCCGGTTTAAAAATGATCACAAAATGTATGGATATTACCCTATAGCATGCTAATAGTGTCTTCGCGCTTTGGATGTCTTAGTTCACTACATACATATTTCATTATCCAAGAAAAGTACTCTTTTTTCAATACGATCAGCCCAACATATATTTTTTATGATTAGGTACTTGTCTAGTGCGGTATAAGATGTTAGAGATCTTCTCGATCCAGACGAGATTATAAGTCCTTGATGGGATGGTTTAGCTCTGTAGCTAAGATGTCTGTTTCATATTCCTTATAGGTTTTCTATCCATTCTCTTGGCATGTATAATCATTATTCTCCTTTTTGCTCTAGATAGAGTGATAGAAGCGTAGGTTTCTTTTCTTTGACTTTGGATCTGTTGGATCGTTTTGGACAATGCAGCACATAGGTTGTTGATGAAGTGATCCCAGTTGGGTTGGGTCGACTACCTTCGTAGCTTAGTAGATCAGGGTCTCAACAGTATGGGAGGAGGGGTTCATGGAGCCCCAACCAAGCTATCAATTTCTTTGACCATATATTGATNATTCTTCTGGATTGCCTATATGTTGTTATTGGTTCTTGACACATTTAATCTCAATGAACGCAACCAAGTTCCTCTTTTCTTTCAGTCCTATGGTTTTTGAGATTCTTCTAGATGGTTTTTTTAGGTGATATGCATATGTGACATATACGAATTTGATATTACGTGATTTAAAGGAAACCAAAAACTTTTTTTTATAAGTTCTATTATCTTGTTGTGGTGGTTGATTCATTGATTTATACTTTATTCTCTCAGATCTCAGTGTCATAAAACTTAAATTGATTACTTCTAATATTTTTTATTATTAATATTACATCTAAAGGTTTGTGTTTTGTGGTTTTAAACCTTCAGAAAAGAAGAGCTCGACGACTTCTGGTACCTCTAAAACATTGTACTGCTACTGTGGACTACAATGTTATTAATATTACATCTAAAGGTTTGTGTTTTGTGGTTTTAAACCTTCAGAAAAAATGAGCTCGACGACTTCTGGTACCTCAAAAACATTGTACTGCTACTGTGGACTACAATGTTCCTTGTTTACTTCGCGACAATCGCATAGCTATGGGAGACAGTTTTACAGCTGTTTAAGGAGAAAAATAGAGAACTTGACTTATTTAGGTAGGCGAATTAATTCAAGGACTCCACTGTCGATAGTGATCAAGTGCAAAGGGTTTCATTGAAGGAAGAATTATCTTGTAACATAACCAACTGCATTTTAAAAACAATATTATCATATTTATAATTATTAATTTAATTGTCTTTTTTTAATTTTGATTGTTATGTTATTCACTGTTTTGTAAGGTATCGGTTTTTATTTTGTAATATTCAAACTAGATATTTGCTTTCAAATATGAAATATACTAGCAGGATTGTTTATGTTTGAAACAACACTATGCTACAGGGGCAGAAAGGTCATTTGTTCAAAAATAGCTACAGTACAGCTATTGCAAAACTATAAATAATAAAAATAGATAGCCAGCTTCCTGAGACAGCAGTTGCGCAACTGATTATAAATAACATGCGGCTGGCACAAACAGACTCTAAGTCTACCTTTATATTGAAAAGTGAAACATAGTTCAAGAAAATTGAACAATTGAATATTTGGGTCCTAGTAAGTAGTCCCCCAAACTTACTATTCTAAATCATTTGGATAATGGCAGTACAACTCAAAGTTATTGACCTCTACAGTTAGGTAGTCGACATTCATGTAAATTTCCTCAACATAAGGGTTGGCATAATTCCTAAGTGGCTTCATGGCATGGTCTCGAGGGTTAGCCATTTATATGGGTGTGTCAGAGAGTGAATGTGCTTTCCTAAAGTGTGCAAGGTTCAGTCAATTTCAAAGTTAAAAGGGGCAAGATCAAATTCAACACCCCTTTGCATAAACTAAGATAGTGAGAACATAATCCTAAAGGCAGATTCGACAGACTCCAAACAAACACACAATCACAAAAACCCACAAGAGTCTGTCAGCATGCAAACATGCAACACAAACAACACATGCAAAATTAAGAAAAATAGACTCACGCAGAGTAGGGTTTTTGGCTTTTATAATTTTTTCTAGTTTTTTTATTTTTTTTAGCACCTGCAAGGAAACATAGAACAACAATGCAAGTGCAAACAATAACTAATGACAACAAACAATAGGAAAAATAACAAAATAAACATAAAATAAAAAATTTTCAAACCCAAATTATAAGTTTATCGACTAAAGTTCTAAAACCATAATGATTATTGGCATATTTGTCCACTAAACGCACCAAAAAACTTGTTGGCTGAAAAATTATTTCGATGCAAATCGATCAATCATACAAGTAAATGTGTCCAAGTAATAAGTGGTATCAGAGTTCATGTATTGATCTCATGATAAAATGACTAATAATTATTCTGACATAAAAATTTTTAGTTTACTAATTTTGCAAACCTAGCATGACGTGATCACAACAACACAAGGTTGAATTCTTAAAATCCTAATCAACAAATAGAAAATAAACTATAATCTCAGAAAACAAAAAACCAAAAGCTGAAAGAAGCCTAGCATTCTTCAGGAGATGAGGCTCGTGCCATTATGACTCGAGTATTGTGGGGTTTTGTAGTTTCCTTAAATATTTTCCTACGTGATAGTTGTCAACCAAAATTAAATTTTTTTCTTAAGCTTATGTCTAGATTATAAGAAGAATCAGAAAATCATAAAGTTTAATTTCACTTAACCCCATGGTGTTTCCAAGAATTTTTTTGATATCCTATCAAGGTTACAAAACTCTAACTAGAATATGTTTATTCTATCAAGATTTTGTGATTAACTTCATCGCTTCACTATATGACGGTCAAAAGTCATATATCACAGAATATTTTAACATCCTAATTAATCATATAAGGAGTAAATGAAATCTAAAAGGTTAACAAACAACATGAATATACGCAAGCTCGGAAAACATCACATAGAAAACATCAAGAAAAATCACAAAAAACCAATTAACTTACATCATAGAGACACGAAAGGGGCTTAGCCACGCATTATAGAAAGAACCACGGAAAAGAAATCCATAAAGGTCAATGTTGCAAGAAATAAACAATTGTTAAACTTACAATAATGGCTAGTTCTCTACACAACAGTAGAACATCCCTCTCTCATTCAATAATCTCTCAAGAACAACTAAAAAATAAGAGAAAGGAGAAGAAAAACAACCCTTACGGTCTCTAAACCTCAAGCAAGGAAGAAAACCCATCAGGGAGAACTCTCTCTCACCAAAACTCTCTAGTTCCAACCTTCAGCCGCCCAAGATGCTCTAGAATCGTCCCAAGAAGCATACCTATAGGAGAAGCGCGGGAAAGGCAAGAAATTTTCTTCTAAATTTGATTCAACGACTGGGCGCAGGTAATCTGAGATGCAGGCGCGGGCAAGCTAGGTGATTATCTGATAGGCGCGGGAGTACTGGCACAGTGCGGGCACATTGTGACGACAACACGGATGCGCTGGATCACTTGGTCACATTATTTGCTACGATTTGTCCCCTTTCTGTTCTCAAACAACCTAAAACTTGTATCCAACACAAAAAAGAGAGAAATGTCTTCCTCGAGCATAATAACATTATAAATATGTAAAAGTAGGGGTAAACAAGTCAGGCGTTCATCACATATTTCATTCACATCAGCCTTCACGCCGGTTTAAAAATGATCACAAAATGTATGGATATTACCCTAGAGCATGCTAATAATGTCTTCGCTCTTTGGATGTCTTAGTTCACTGCATACATATTTCATTATCCAAGAAAAATACTCTTTTTTCCAATACGACCTGCCCAACATATATTTTTTTATGATTAGGTACTTGTCTAGTGCAGTATAAGATGTTAGAGAACTTCTCAATCCAGACAAGATGATAAGTCCTTGATGGGATGGTTTAGCTCTGTAGCTAAGATGTCTATTTCATATTCCTTATAGGTTTTCTATCCATTCTCTTGGCATGTATAATCATTATTCTCCTTTTTGCTCTAGATAGAGTGATAGGAGCGTAGGTTTCTTCTCTTTGACTTTGGATCTGCTGGATCGCTTAGGACAATGCAACACATAGGTTGCTGATGAAGTGATCCCAGTTGGGTTGGGTCGACTACCTTCATAGCTTAGTAGATCAGAGTCTCAACAGTATGGGAGGAGGGGTTCATGGAGCCCCAACCAAGCTATCAATTTCTTTGACCATATATTGATCTAACTTTTAGGGCACAATCATTTCTTCTGTTGAGTTTTTGTAGGTGTGCACCGTAGGCCCTCTCAACGCATTGGCATCTACCCTCGTGTTACGGTAATTCACTCTCTGCCTGACGGCCTAATTCTGCTTTAACGACTGGAGAATCTCCCCTAGTGGGACCACCAAAGATCTCATTGGTTGTCTATGTTTTAAAAGACTACTTTAAGCAAATACNACGTTACGGTAATTCACCCTCTGCCTGACAGCCTAATTCTGCTTTAATGACTGGAAAATCTCCCCTAGTGGGACCACCAAAGATCTCATTGGTTGTCTATGTTTTAAAAGACTACTTTAAGCAAATACAACACCTTTTATCATGAATCTTCTTGGGTATTTCTCAGGATGTAAGTAACCATGAGGATGCGTCGTCGTGAGAGGTCTCTTGAACCCGAATAAAATAAATTTAATTTTGTATTATGGTTTGGTTACGAAGATCTTTTTATATTATATTATATTTTCTTAGGTGGAGTAAATGTCCAGATTTACTTTGGACTGCTCTTCTCCGATTTATGTTGCGATAACTTTTCTATACATACATACATACATACATACATACATATATATACATACATACATACATAGATATATATACATACATACATACATAGATATATATATATATATATATATATATATATATATTCATGAGAACTCTTTTCATTTATTCTTAAAATTTATTCATTTTCAGTAGTAGCTTTTTTCTTTTATTTTTCCAAACAAGGGCATCAATACTACAAAATATGGAGAGACTGAAGAACTAATACTCTGATTGGTGGACCGATTTATTAAAGATTGGGGCACTACATTTAAAGATAATAGTTAAAGTATCTCACTAGTACCTTCCGAAAATCATAGTAATCAAATTTGTATGGATGCTAAAAGACCTGTTTTTATATAAAAAAAAAAAAGGGATTCTTTTTAAAGTTGTGAGGAGTCAACTTTTTCAAGTGAGGTACGCTTCATTGGAATATATGCTCGAGGATTGAAATCTCCAAGCATGCATGAGCTTCCAACACGGAAACTGAAGGAAATAGTTAACATTGCTTACACCATAAATTAAGAAACAAACATGAGCACACATATAAGTATCAAGACTATCGGATTGTTGGCAAGACATACGAGATCAAAACTTGACTGATTTTTGAAATTCATGCCTCAATGTTTATTTAAATCGCACAATTATTATTCATAATTGTTATGATGTTGTTGAGGAAGTTAGAGAACACCTAGCACTAATAGATAAAGTAAGTGCATATAAGGGCATAACGATAATGTTCACAAAAAAGAAAAGATATATTTGAAATTCTAGTGCAGCCCACTCTCTCAATTTGATGTTAACATAAGCTTGAAGATTTGTCACAATATGAAAATCCTTTGATTAAATCAAAAAGAGTTTGCAATTTTATCTACAATCATGAATGGGTGACAAGTTTAATAAGATAATTTACTAATAAAAATATTGTTAGTCCAACCATCACAAGATTTACTATTACTAGTTTGACTTTACAAAACATTCATAGAGTAAAGAATTAAATATAGGTGAGGTTTACTCTCCAAGAATGGAATTATAGAGCATGGACCAAAAAATATGAAGGAAAAAAAGTGTATAAAATTATCCCAAGTGATTGCTTTTTGGCAGGGTGCGATATAAGGTCACAATATTAGAAAGCCTTTAAGTGTTGTGAACGGTTGAAGGTGAAAAATATCCTACAATAAGGTATATGTATATTGTGTTATAGACATAAAAAAGACAAAAAAAAAAACAAATAACTTAGGTATAGAAGAATCAGTTTATAAAGAGAGATGAAAAATTATTGATAAGATATAAGACAATTAATTATATTGCTACTTAGGTTCTATTGAATATTGTCTAAATCATCTATTTCATTATTATAGTAGGCTTTTGAATGAGTTGAAGTTTAAATTAATTTTATAAATGTATGAAAATGAATGATAAGCTGGTAAGAAGATTTTGAGAAGCTTGATATACAACACAAAAAATTCATCGTAAAAAAGAATATTGGCATGAGAGAGCTACCCAATTAACACGCAAAACACATTCAAAAGTGCAATACCCTAAATAACCAAACAAGTCAAATTGCTTCAACAATTATGTCTCATTTTTCTCACCACTCGAAAATCTAAACTATTTATATAAATTTCTACATCTAATTTCAATCAAATTGATATATAAAATTTTGTATATGAATTATTAATATATTTGAATTTATAAAAAAATCATTAAATTACTTTAATCATATTATTAACCTAATAATTATTAACAGCATTCAGCTATTCCACTAGTCAAGCCATGCAACAGGTTGATGGATTTTAAGGGTGCGGATTAAGTGGAGTAAGTGATTTTATATTATAAGTAAACACTTCATTTTGCCACTTCTCCCTCTCTTGTAGCCTTCGTTTTCATGACCAACGCAATCCCGTGAACAGTTGGGGTGTTGGAATGGAGAAACGAGAGAAGCTACTCGCAATTTGGAGACTAAAGAGGAAAATCAAACCAAAAATTAGGAGATTTTGGAAGCTTATATGCATGATAACTATGTAAATTTGTAATTAAGTATCAATATTTGTATTTTAATAAAGCTAATAAACCCCTTTTTATTAGTCCATGTTAGCCCTGAGTTGCAGTTCTCTTTTTGGTTATTTGGAGAGGAAATTTGAGGCAGTAGAGAGGATTTTGGTGTTAAGGTAAGGTGATTTAGTTATAGGTGCAAACATGTGTGATTATTAGTAGTTAATTACATCTAAGCTAAGCAATCCCTTTATTTCTCCCTATTATGAGGGTTATTTTTACGCAAACCGAGAGCAACTAGGTATTGTTTGTATACAATTAGAGAGGGAAACAAAACTAATTAGGGAAAAATAGAAAAAGGAAATCTTACATGAAAGAAATTTGTTTTGACATAAAACTTCAATCAATAGTTATTTGTATTAAATTGAGATTGATTTTAAAATTTCATCAGTAGTTATCAATCATCTGTTATTTATGTTAGAAAGCGAGCTCGGGGTGAGCCTAGGAAAAAATTCATTGCGAGACTATGCTGACAATAGAGGTAAGATATTCAATTGCTAAAATAACAAGCAAATTATCTGTAGAATTGATACTTACAGCTACTCATTAATATATCCTACTTTTGTGTGTTTGCATTTAGAATTCTTTCATATTGAGCACATGTGATTATGTTATCAAATTTGTATACATGTAAAAGTTTACCCGCTTATTTTTAGTTCATAGAACTCTTATAGAAATATAATATTAAGTGCAATTGTTGACTATTACCAATCACGCTATATTTCCTATTCATGCTAATTAATTTGATTGTTAACAGGTACATTCATGTTTAGCAATAATGACGTGAAAATAATTATAACAGGTAAAGATGACGATAGAAATGGCAAATAAGATATGATAGGCAGATAGTTATACTAAAGACTTGTATAGGAGAAAATAATAGTTCTAACACGATTGGCCTTGATGAGAAAATGATTGTCCAAGCTCTTAATGTTAAGGTTGGGGTGGACTAGTTGGCATAACTGAGCCATTGATAAAGCACAACACTAGGATGATCAACAACCTTCATTAACAATTATGATAACCGACATACTGGATGATGATTCAATGAAATGAAAAAATATTAAAACCTATGCAAATATAATATAATAATTTAAAGACAAAAAATGTTAATAATAAGGATGAAAATGAAAGTGAAGTATATGTAAATATGATATTTCTTAGTAAAGTGACTGACTGACAAGTCAATTACAGTTATGTATATTTCTGACAACTATTTTATATTCTCTATAAACATATTTATTCATTTTACTGTTGTTATGCATATTAATCACCACCAACATGCGCATTATTTCTTCATTATATATTTGAATCATATTTTAGCATTATGGATCTCAATAAGAATATAACTCATCAGATATTATAATACTGATTTTCAAAGAGGGAAAGGAACTACATAGATCATTAGTCATGTGACCTACTACTTTGTATAACTTCTTAGTGTACATTTTTCGTTGTTTATATACTTAATATAGATATTGGATTACAGGGTTCGCATAATTTCATATTAAAAGTACATTTTTAGAAGCTCTATATGTTAATTGAGGATTGTTTATAAAGACTTCTTTATTAATGTTTGATATCAATAAATATTAGAAGGATTAAAATATAAGAGTTTGCCTACAATGATTTCGTAAGACTAATTTTCCACTGAGTGAATCCCGATAAATAGAAATCAAAATAAGTGTTAATCTGAATTGAGTTTAACTACGTACTCTTCTTTACACCTCTGATTAACCAAAAAGGATCAACGTGGGGCATGATAATGATGAGATGTCTATCAGCATTGCTTAATAATAAAATTTTTAACAAGTTTGTTTAAAATGTAATTAATATTAATCACATTTTATTTTTCTACTACCGGTTCAAAGCTTTAGTGGAAGTAGTGTAACGATGACAAAACAGATTAAGCACATTTATAGTCAAAGTCCGTTAAATTTCTACATGGGAACAAATTTAAAGCACATTCAACCAAGTGCATATAAAAAAAAAATCAGTTGATTGTTGTTGTTGGATAAACAAATACAAAAAGCTGATGACCATATAATTCGTGAAGNGGCTCCAGAAGGGATTACCTCTTTTTTACATTGAATTTGGATGAATTTTGAAACGGCGCCTAAAGTGACNCATTTTTAAGGAAATTATACTTTAATGAAATATATTTTGTGTGTTTTTTATTGCAGGTACAAAAGATGGAGCTTAAGGAGCAACAGGAGCAAAATCAAAGCAAAAAGAGGTTAAAACGAGCAAAAGTTGACCTGACGTCTAGACGTCATGTAGTTTCACAATCTTCTAGAAGGCTGGTGCCGAGGCATCACGATTGGCCGCCTAGGCGGAACAGTTGAGAGCCTAGGCTCCAGAAGGGATTACCTCTTTTTTACATTGAATTTGGATGAATTTTGAAACGGCGCCTAAAGTGACTCTTGGTAATTTTGAAAGCTCTTTTTAATAGAGTCAATGGCTAGCCAAAAGAAAGAGTCATTGGATTTGAGTGTAGTCTTTGCATGAGTCTTGTGGGTGTGTGAGTTAGAGTCTTATTTTGGTGTGTATTGGAGGAAGAAGATATTAAAGTANCCTTGGTAATTTTGAAAGCACTTTTTAATAGAGTCAATGGCTGGCCAAACGAAAGAGTCATTGGATTTGAGTGTAGTCTCTGCATGAGTCTTGTGGGTGTGTGAGTTAGAGTCTTATTTTGGTGTGTATTGGAGGAAGAAGATATTAAAGTAGCTTCAGAAGAATTTTCTTGGGGAAAAGTCTAAGATAAGTACTTTGTATTATTATTATAATTTTGTATAAACTTGGTTTTTAATATATATAATGTTTTGTTTTATTAGCCTCATAAATTCTAAGTAGTTTTGTTATCTTTCTCCTTGCAATAATAAGTAATTATACGTGGGATTATAATATTTTGAAGATTTCTTTTATTACAAAATTTGAGATGGTATTTTCACCGGTTCTTCGTTTACTTTGCAAACTGGTCATTTGTAATGTTAAAATCTGTTGCGAAACATAATTACCAGGGAGGGCTATAATTTCACCCAATTAATGATGTCACACTAACCTTAAGATGAGGGGAGGGGATTTCAATTATATACGGAGATAAATTTTGAAGAGTGAAGATTTGGTGATTCTAGAGTGACATGCTAGAACCTTAACCAATTTGGTCTTTCAATTTGGAACCTAAGGCCCGATTAGTCCTATAGAGAGGGCACAGTAGGTAATCTGGATGAAAGAGGTTAGAATCTGCTTAGCATAATCATATCAATTAGGAAATTAACTTTAGATTAGTCATTGTTCTTTATGCACTTGAGAGAGGGTAAAGAATGTGTATGCTCATATTTGTCACAAAATCATTTTTAAAATTTTAAACATTTGATTTCTACACTAATTATAATCTCTTTGTAAGGGGAAAAACTTTTCATATTATTCGAACTTCTTTACAAATAACTAGTTTAGAAAAAATTGTGTTTACTTTTAGTTTTAAATTAGAGTTAGCAAACTTTAGTTTTTAGCCCNGATTTCAATCAAATTGATATATAAAATTTGTATATGAATTATTAATATATTTGATTTTATAAAAAAATCATTAAATTACTTTAATCATATTATTAACCTAATAATTATTAACAGCATTCAGCTATTCCACTAGTCAAGCCATGCAACAGGTTGATGGATTTTAAGGGTGCGGATTAAGTGGAGTAAGTGATTTTATATTATAAGTAAACACTTCATTTTGCCACTTCTCCCTCTCCCATAGCCTTCTTTTCATGACCAGCGCAATCCCGTGAACAGTTGGGGTGTTGGAATGGAGAAACGAGAGAAGCTACTCGCAATTTGGACACTAAAGAGGAAAATGAAACAAAAAATTAGGAGATTTTGGAAGCTTATATGTATGATAACTATGTAAATTTGCAATTAAGTATCAATATTTGTATTTTAATAAAGCTAATAAACCCCTTTTTATTAGTCCGTGTTAGCCCTGAGTTGCGGTTCTCTTTTTGGTTATTTGGAGAGGAAATTTGAGGCAGTAGAGAGAATTTTGGTGTTAAGGTAAGGTGATTTAGTTATAGGTGCAAACATGTGTGATTATTAGTACTTAATTACATCTAAGCTAAGCAATCCCTTTATTTCTCCCTATTATGAGGGTTATTTTTAGGCAAACCGAGAGCAACTAGGTATTGTTTGTATACAATTAGATAGGGAAACAAAAGTAATTAGGGAAAAATAGAAAAAGGAAATCTTACATGAAAGAAATTCGTTTTGACATAAAACATCAATCAATAGTTATTTGTATTAAATTGAGATTGATTTTAAAATTTCATCAATAGTTATCAATCATCTGTTATTTATGTTAGAAAGCGAGCTCGGGGTGAGCCTAGGAAAAAGTCATTGCAAGACTATGCTGACAATAGAGGTAAGATATTCAATTGCTAAAATAACAAGCAAATTATCTGTAGAACTTACACTTACAGCTACTCATTAATATATCGTACTTTTGTGTGTTTACATTTAGAATTCTTTCATATTGAGCACATGTGATTATGTTATCAAATTTACTTTTGTGTGTTTGCATTTAGAATTCTTTCATATTGAGCACATGTGATTATGTTATCAAATTTGTATACATGTAAAAGTTTACCCGCTTATTTTTAGTTCATAGAACTCTTATAGAAATATAATATTAAGTGCAATTGTTGACTATTACCAATCACGCTCCTATTCATGCTAATTAATTTGATTGTTAAAAGGTACATTCATGTTTAGCAATAATGACATGAAAATAATTATAACAGGTAAAGATGATGATAGAAATGTCAAATATTATATGATAGGTAGATAGTTATACTAAAGACTTGTATAGGATAAAATAATAGTTCTAACATGATTGGCCTTGATGAGAAAATGATTGTCCGAGCTCTTAATGTTAAGGTTGGGGTGGACTAGTTGGCATGAGCCATTGATAAAGCACAACACTAGGATGATCAACAACCTTCATTAACAATTATGATAACCGACATACTGGATGATGACTCAATGAAATGAAAAAATATTAAAACCTATGCAAATATAATATAATATTTTAAAGACAAAAAATGTTAATAATAAGGATGAAAATGAAAGTGAAGTATATGTAAATATGATATTTCTTAGTAAAGTGACTGACTGACAAGTCAATTACAATTATGTATATTTCTGACAACTATTTTATATTCTCTATAAACATATTTATTCATTTTACTGTTATTATGCATATTAATCACAACCAACATGCGCATTATTTCTTCATTATATATTTGAATCATATTTTAGCATTATGTATCTCAATAAGAATATAACTCATCAGATATTATAATACCGATTTTCAAAGAGGGAAAGGAACTACATAGATCATTAGTCATGTGACCTACTACTTTGTATAACTTCCTAGTGTACATTTTTGGTTGTTTATATACTTAATATAGATATTGGATTACAGGGTTCGCATAATTTCATATTAAAAGTGCATTTTTTGAAGCTATATATGTTAATTGAGGATTGTTTATATAGACTTCATTATTAATGTTTGATATCAATAAATATTAGAAGGATAAAATATAAGATTTTGCCTACAACGATTTCATAAGACTAATTTTCCACTCAGTGAATCCCGATAAATACAAATCAAAATCAGTGTTAATGTGAATTGAGTTTAACTACGTACTCTTCTTTACACCTCTGATTAACCAAAAAGGATCAACGTGGGGCATGATAATGATGAGATGTCTATCAGCATTGCTTAATAATAAAATTTTTAACAAGTTTGTTTAAAATGTAATTAATATTAATCTCATTTTATTTTTCTACTAGTGGTTCAAAGCTTTAGTGGAAGTAGCGTAACGATGACAAAACAGATTAAGCACGTTTATAGTCAAAGTCCTATGTCTAACATGTTAAATTTCTACATGGGAACAAATTTAAAGCACATTCAACCAAGTGCATATAAAAAAAAATCAGTTGATTGTTGTTGTTGGATAAACAAATACAAAAAGCTGATGACCATATAATTCGTGAAGATTTCCAATCAGAGGATAAACACGTGGTTAATCATCATGAGGAAGAAAATGCAAAAAAGCTTTGTTGCATCAAAAAATAATGAAATATTGATAGTTTTGCTACTAATGTAATATAAATTAGTGGAAGTCCATAAATATCCGCAAATGCTGACAAAGCCAAACATCAAAATACATCAAAGGTTGGTAAAACACATTAGTTGTGAAATATAAATAAATTGTCATTTAATGTTATCTTATTATGGTTGTATTTATTACAATAATTTTTATGCAGAAAAAAAAAAGCATCAATTTTTGATAAGGAAGAAAGTAAATGGGAACACCAACAAGAGAATGACGGAGAAGACNAATAATCTTTATGCAGGAAAAAAAAAGCATCAATTTTTTATAAGGAAGAAAGTAAATGGGAACACCAACAAGAGAATGACGGAGAAGACGAAAAATCTATTAGATATCAAAACAATCTCTAATTGATACATTATTTTAGGACACAAAAAATGTCATTTAGGATATAATTCTATCTTATGTTAATAATGTTAAGCTTTTAAACTCAAACATTCTATTTAATTTTTTTTAAATTACGTCTTATAAAAATTAAGGTTAATTCCTTCATGAATTTTATGTCTTTTCTAATTTTTTTTCAAAATTTTATAACTTTTATTGGTGTTTTTAATTCAAAACCTACACTGCAATTCATTTTTGAAACCTAAATTCAATTCAATTAAGAAAATTGCCACAATTCCTTGTATATTTTTTGAAGCCTTGCCAAAATTCATTAATCATTAACGTGTGACACCTATTTTTTTGATTTTTTGGTCCACTATCATATTTAGAGAACAGCTATGTCAATCGCCAACTACCACCTACCATAGTCTAATGACTACCAACAAACGATATTTGACTACCTTCAACTACCGACATCCAACATTTGTTTCCTAGTCATCTAACCTTTCTGCCTATGAAGAGGACGATTTACTCATCCTTGTCTACTTTTTAACGTTCCACAATAAACATTGCCTAATTTTTGCCAAAATTTGACATTCAACTTAACAACCACCAACATTTTATCGCCACATGAGCAGGGGTCAACTAAGTCAATCGCCATCATCACTTAACTAATGACATTTATTGTAACCTCAACAACCTGACGTGCACCTCTCTAATTGTGTAATCTTAAACATGTCATTAGCCTTATTCTAAATATCTAGAGGTAGGCTTTAGAAATCAACATTTTTTATCAATTCTTGTTAAGTTTTGTCAGAGGTCTTAAATATAATTTTCAATAGTTATTGACCTCTTAAATATAATTTTCAATAGTTATTGTTAAAATTCTATTTATTTTATCTATTAGAAATATTTATTGCCTTCCTAATCCTTCAACGATAACTTTTTATAACCTCTAATTGTTGTATTTTTCTACTATTATATGTATATGTCCAAATAATTTGAATTTATCTCTNTAAATTTAAAACAATCGATGATGAAGCAAAAAATAGAATGAGAAAATTCACACCAAAAGAACACACATATTTACGTGGTTCGACAAAATGCCTACATCCACAGAGTTGTAGTGGATTTTTACTAATTGAGGAAATTGCACCAGTTTCGATATTTACAAGAAAGATTTCTTTCTACAAACCACAGAAGAGCACTTGTGATTCTTCCTTCTTATTGTTGTAAGCCAACACNGAAATTTAAAACAATCGATGATGAAGCAAAAAATAGAATGAGAAAATTCACGCCAAAAGAACACTCATATTTACGTGGTTCGACAAAATACCTACATCCACAGAGTTGTAGTGGATTTTTACTAATTGAGGAAATTACACCAGTTTCGATATTTATAAGAAAGATTTCTTTCTACAAACCACAGAAGAGCACTTGTGATTCTTCCTTCTTATTGTTGTAAGCCAACACCGAAGAACCACACTGAAGAAGAAGAAGGTCGAACCGGCGATGCCTTGCAATTCCAATCCAATCGGAGATTGGATTTAATCCCTTCTACTTCACGTTTAAGCCACAGGCAAAGTCACGCCTTCTTTTCTCACGTCGTACGGAAGATTCAAACGGAGGCAGAAGAAGTCTGAGAGAGCCAAACCATGCTTTTTCTTCGCACTTGGAGTTCTGTCGNTGCGATGCCTTGCAATTCCAATCCAATCGGAAATTGGATTTAATCCCTTCTACTTCATGTGTAAGCCACAGGCAAAGTCACACCTTCTTTTCTCACATCGTACGGGAGATTCAAACGGAGGCAGAAGAAGTCTGAGAGAGCCAAACCATGCTTTTTCTTCGCACTTGGAGTTCTGTCGTAGAAGCCAAGAAAATTCTTTCCCGTGTTTCGTACATGAAGAAGGAAAAACCAAAAAAAAAAGAGAACCGCCTGCAAGTTGCACTTCACATCAAATGCAATTTCCTCTCCTTCTTTAATGGTGGCGGGACCCACCTTCCATAGGCAAAAGTAAAGGCGGGAGTAGTTACAGAAGAGGCAAAAAACTTATATATATTTTATATTTTAACCGTACTCCACACTCAACAAATCTTCTACTTGGAGACCGGTACACAGGCTACAACATCTTCTTACTCAAACTAATATCCTCTACTGGTAGCGTCGCCCTTTTCTTCAAACATGAATATTCCACCTCTGCAACTCAAGGCCCATGTCTTCACACTAAAAGACCAACTAAAGCTGCACACAACTTCAGTTTATCAAGTGTAACACCCTTTGTCAACATATCAACAGGGTTCTAGCTTCCACAAATTTTCTCAAACAACAGCTGTTTGTCATCCAACAATGATCGTATGAAGTAATACCTGATCTGAATGTGCTTTGTCCTTGATTGAAATGTTGGATTCCTGACAAGGAATATGGCGCTCTGACTATCACTATAGAGTATGCACATCTAATCCTTCTTGCCTAATTCTTTCAAGAAGCTCTGTAGTCATATCATCTCCTTTGCAGCCTCTGACATTGCTATGTACTCAACTTCTGTAGTACACAACAAAATTGTCTTCTGCAGATTAGAGCCTCATGCTACTGCAGTGTCACCAATAATATAAATATAGCATGTAGTACTTTTTCTGGTATCAATGTCTCCAGTTAGATCAGCATCAACATAGTCTCGTACCTTTGAACTCTTTCTTGAGAAACACAAGCAAGTTTTTGCAGAGCCTCTTAGATACCTCAAGATACACTTCACTGCTTCCCAATGTTCCTTTCCAGGATCACTCATGTATCTACTAACAACTCCCACTGCATGGGCAATATCCAGTCTGGTGTAAACCATAACATACACAAGTGAACCAATAGTGAGGCATAAGGAACCTTACTCATGTTTACTCATGTGATCTTGTTCCTCCTCTGAATTGGGTGACTGATTCTGACTGAGTTTTAAGTGACTTCCTAAGGGTGTGCCAACAAGTTTGACCTTATCCATGTTGAACCTGTTAAGTACCTTTTTCACATACTCAGCCTGAGCGAGTCACAACATGCCTCTGACTCAATCTCTGACAATTCTCATACAAAGGATTTGCTTTGCAGCTCCCAAATCCTTCATTGCAAAGTGCTCTGACATATGCTCCTTCAGATTATTGATCTCCTCAATAATATCACCTACAATAAGCATATCATCCACATACAATAATAAGATGATATAGGAATTGTCAAAATACCTGACATAACAAAAATGATCTACCTGACATATGTTGTACCTTGCATTGTGCATGAAATTATCAAATTTCTTGTACCATTGTCTAGGGGCTTACTTCAGGCCATATAAACTCTTATTCAATCTGTTAACTGACTCTTCTTTTCCCTGTATCACGAACCCTTCAGGTTGATGCATATATGTGTCTTCTTCAATATCCCCATGAGGAAAAGCTGTCTTCACATCTAACTACTCAAGAAAGAGATCTTCAGTAGCCACCATAGACACCATTCTAATGGTTGTAAGCTTCACCACAGGAGAGAAAATCTCGAAATAATCAATACCGTGCTTTTGTTGTACAACAAGTCTAACCTTGTACCTCTTACTGCCATCATGCTCAGTTTTCATCTGGTACACCCACTTGCTGTGTAATGTCTTCTTCCCAGATGGAAGATCTGCCAACTCCCAAGTCTGATTTTCAAGCAGAGAATCCAGCTTCTCCTTCATGGCTAGCTCCCACTTGCTCGAATTTTCATTTTGCAAGATCTTTTCATAACTTTGAGGTTCNAACGAAAGAGGCCGCCGTGACGGAGATAAAGAATTTCCGTTGTGAACAAAAATTTAGAAATCGTCCTGATAAAAAAATATTTTGAAAAAAGAATTTAAAAAAAAATTGAAATCAATTTTGAAAAATTATTATTCGAAGACCGCATGACACATATTAAATGGAGAGATTATTACGTCTGTCGCTCAGACGTAGCTCGACGTTCGGATGACAGATGTAATAATTTTTCCATTAAATGTGAGTTCCGATAAGCATCTGTGATTATCTACACAGAAAAATTTCTCAAATTCTCCAAAATATTTATCGATTTTCGTCTGAGTAATTTTCTTAAGAAAAAGGCTCACTAAGACTTTTAATTTTTAAATTTTTTATCAAAAAAAAGTATGATGAATAAATAAAATTAAAATTAAAAAATTTAATAACATGGAGAATTATTTAAATTTAAATGTGTAAATTTATTTTATCACAAAACTTTTTTACTTTGAATTAAATTATGGTCAAAAATATATTTTTTATTATTACAGCTATTATTATTTGTAAGTTGGAAATAGAAATCAACCAAGTGGAAAATTATTTACATAATAATTATTGTTTGGGTTAAATTTTAGAAAAAAATTATTTATGTAAAGGAATTTTAAAAATATTTTAGTAGTTTAATAAACATTTTTTTTTTTGGAAGATTTACTTATATAACTCTTTTTCATATAATTTTACAAACCTAAAGCCTAAACTTTAATTTTTAGGAATGTATGTAATTGTGTACTTTACTTTTCAGATATATATACATAGGAATTGGGTTGTATGTAAGTAAATGCCCCAATCCCTTTTTGCACATCAAAAATGTGTCAACGCAAATCTTGAAGTAATCCAATGAATGGAAGACAACAAGACAGTCTAATTGGTCCCACTAACAAAAATAAAAGGACATGGTATCATGATAGTCAAAAAATGGAAATATCATGGGTTGTTTCTTTTGATCATAACTCTGAGTCGACCGAACGGAAGGACATCTAGATGAGAGATAGGAGTTCAATCCGAGAGGTAGTCGTTCACGATCAACCATCCCATTCAATTTTGGATTTCCTTACAAAACGGCCAAAGGCCCCTGACGGAATGTCTCTTTGACTTTCTGAGAAAACTCTTTGTCCAAGAAAGACTGCCCATCGCATTACAGTGGCACACCCTATGTCTGATGGCTCAGTTTATCCTGATAATAGGAGCGCCTCTTCCTGGAGTTTTCCCTTGAAAACCTGACAATCAAACCTAGGCTTACTGGAGACCTTCCAGCCGATTGAAAGTTTTCCGGTTAACCAAAGGCTCCCATCTAAATGAGTGATAAGGTTGTCATTGGGTGTCTTTATTAAAGCTGTTATGAATACGAAAGGCGCCAAAATCAATAATGAATACAAAAAGGAGCCAAAATAGATTTTGAATATTAAAAGGCGCCAAAAATTTCCTTAAACAAGCCTATTGAAGCAAGGGTACACAAGTAATTTACATTGGATACCCCTCAAATCTATAAGTAGGGAGACATTTCTATAGTAAAAGATTATTGATTTGTCATACCTAAACTCTTAGATTTATAATGCTCTCTCTCTCTCCCTCTCCCTCTCTCATTCTCTCAATGATTCTTTTTCCCATCCTTTGCTCTATTCCTTGGGAGTGATTCATAGAACAGATCTGAATTCAACATCCTAAAGGGTGAGGGAGCGTGGATCATGCCAAGAATTAGAAGAGGAGCACAGCACGAGGAAGAAACCCATATGAGAAATACCATAAATATAAAGTGCATAAGGTAGCTTGTGTAACAAGTGATCCAAGAACTTAGAGAGCAGATGATGTGTTAGATGACAGTGTTGACACAAACATTACTCAAGGGATGAGAGCAAGCTCCCCGGGAATAGAGCCTTCAGGAAGAAGAACCTGAACCCTAAGGCCGTTGAGTGGCTCAGGGGACAAAAAGACATAAAGCCTACTAGTGTCAGAATAGTGTCAGTTTTGAATAGACAATATATTGGGCAAGTTATGGCCCACTACCAGCACAATAATGCATTCTCATAGCAGATCTATGATGCTAATCCACCAAAAAAGCTCAAACTTCCTTCATTAGAATCCTACAAGGGTCAGAGTGATTGGACCAACCATATCGATTCCTTTGTCTTCTACCTTCTAAAGATCTTTGATGCATTGAAGTGTTAGCTATTCTACACCATCCTAACGGACTTGACTTTGATGTGGTTTAATGGCCTCCCAATAGGAGTGATCACCATGTTCACAAAATTGAAGTCGTTCAAGGCACAGTTCGCCAGCGCCTAGAAACCCGGTAAGAACTCACAAGCCATATGGTATGAAAATTATGGGCTAAATGAGAATCTTCATTTGTAAATCACTAGATTCTAGAAAGAGATGTTGGAAGTGTGGTATCTAAAACCTAAGGTAGGACAGGTTGCCTTGGTCAAAGGGTTGAAGAGCAAGTGATTCAAGTGTGCTCTGGGTTTGCAATAGCCCAAGAGCCTAGCTGAACTTCTAAAGTTAGCCAATAGCCTTATTACAATGGAGGAGTATGTCCACACTTCCTACCAGAAAGACAAATTGTTTGACCATTACTCAAAGAAGAGAGCCTCGTGAGAAGATGGGTTGAGGTTGAAGGATGGCCTCATCGAGTCATTCTCCTCAGACATGAAGATAGTTGACCACCTTTGGGCAGTAGAGGGGTCGATAAGAACCACCGGAGAGGAGGATAGGGCACGACAAATGAACAATTACCAGACCACTACCATGATTGACAGTAGGACGGCCAGAAGTTACAAACACCCACTTTGTGAAGGATTTTTATGGCAAAGCTGGTGGAGGTCATAGAAAATAATGAGTACCTCAAAGCCTCCACCAATGAGAATTAAAGCTTCTCTCTAGAATGCAAATAATTTAAGTACCATAAAGATCACAACCATGGCAGGAGAGTGCAGGCACCTCCAAAGTTTTTTGAGGAATTCATTCTAGCCGAAAAACTCTACAATTTTGTGGCCCCAAGGGTGTTAACACAAAGACATGGGAAAGCTAAAGTAGAAGAAGTTTTTGATGAGTCTGTAGATGCCAACACTATCCACATTTCCTAGGATAGTGTTAGCATTCTTGGGAGGAGAATCGGCAAGCCAATCAAAAGAGGCTCCGAACAACAAAATTGTGTGTTGTCTCTTTCACTTAAAAGCAGAAGTCTTGTCCTTCTATCATCTTTACTGATGAGGAATTTTCATCAAATAGAAACCCCTACAATGATGTTGTCGTGGTTACAATGATGATAAACAATACCAGATTGATAGTATTACGGTAGACATTGATAATTCATAGAACATTCTATTCAAGTTAATCTTTGATAAGATATATTTTTCAGTCGACCGGCTAGTGATCCCAGTGAGCCCTCTCCATGATTTCTCTCACAAGAGAAAGGAGGCCCTGAGAACAATTGAGCTATCAGTCACTTGGGGGGAAGGTGACAACCAGTTTACAAATATGGATGCTTTTCTTATTGTTGCCATCTTCGGTCGATTGCCCACTACTCAATGACTTCAAATTCATGGCCTCCACATTCCAATGCTACAGCGATGTATCCATATGATAGAGAAATCATCACCATTTAGAGGAACTTGTGGCAGTCTTGAACATGTTTTCTCCAAGGGTAGATAATTTAGAACAAGAGTTATTTGATATTCAGAACGAGTAAGAGGTGGTCTCGAGATTGATGAGACCACACTAGAGATTACTATAGTCGATGGAAATCTGGGTAGAATTTTTTAATTTGTGTAAATTTTGATGCATGACACAAAATTTTACTAATACAGACTCTTTGGGAGTATTGAGACATTTTTCTCCATCGTCCTCTGATCCGGCTTGCAATTACCCAATTATTTAAACTCTGAAAGATGACCAGAAACTTGACCCAATTTATATGCAACGGCTAGTATGCAAAATAAATATGTTACAAAATTAATTAATGACTTACACACTAGGGGTACTACAAAACTATATGTATTATTTCAAGTAATATACTGTTTTCTTTAAAAACCCCAGTATCGAATCCACAGGGAATAAGTGAATTTCTATGTCAACTTAGAAATATTCCAACTCAAACTGTAAACAAAATTTGTAGAAGAATAATATCGTACTGTTTGTAAAAAGGTATAAACTAAAGTTTGCTAATTCTAAATTAAAGCTAAAAGTAAATGCAAATTTTCTAAACTACAAATGTGTCAAGGAGTACAATTATAAAAAAAGTCTTTCCCCTTGCAAAGAGGTTGTGATCAATGTAAGAATCAAATGGTTAAAGATAAAAATGAGGTTTTGTGACAAATAGGAGCATACCTATTATTTACCCTCTAAAGTTAAGTTCATGATTGATATGGTTGTGTTGAGTATATTCTAGCCTCTCACATCCAGATTACCCAGTGTACCCTCTTTATTAGGACCAACCAGGCCTCTAGTTTTGAACTAACGACAAAATAGATAAAGGCTCTAGTTTGTCACTCTAGATTCATCAATTCTATGCCCATTAAAACTTATCTCCCTATTTATTTGCACTCCTCCTTTGACTTGGCTTTCCTCCATCTAAGGTTTAGTGTGGTACTCACTAGTTGGGTAAAATCATAGTCCTCCCGGGTCATGTGTTTTGCAACAGATTTTAACATTACAAATGACTAGTTTGCGAAGTAAATTAAAAACCAGTAAAAATACCATTTAAATTTTTTGGAATAAAAGAATTCTTCAAAACATTCTAACCCCGCACATGATTACTTCTTATTACAAGGAGAAATATAAGAATACTACTCATAATTCATGGGGATAACAAAATAAAACATAATATATATTAAAAACCAAGTTTACCAAATAAAACTTAAACAAAAGTACAAATACTTTTCTCAAACTCTTCCCCAAGCAAACCTCTGAAGTTCCTTGATTGATCTTGACTCCAAAAGACTCACATAAGACTCAACAAACACTCACAATCACAAAGACTAACCACACTCTCACTATGGTGGCCGCCCACTCCATTGGTGGTATAACCTACCCAAAACAACTTCCCTTTCTTNCAGTGTACCCTCTTTATTAAGACCAACCAGGCCTCTAGTTTTGAACTAATGACAAAATTGATAAAGGCTCTAGTCTGTCACTCTAGATTCATCAATTCTACGCCCATTAAAACTTATCTCCCTATTTATTTACACTCCCCGTTGGACTTGGCTCTCCTCCATCTTAGGTTTAGTGTGGTACTCACTAGTTGGGTGAAATCATAGCCCTCCCGGGTCATGTGTTTTACAACAGATTTTAATATCACAAATGACTAGTTTGCAAAGTAAATTAAGAATCAGTGAAAATACAATTTAAAATTTTTTAAATAAAAGAAATCTTCAAAATATTCTAAACCCACACATGATTACTTCTTATTACATGGAGAAATATAAGAATACTACTCATAATTAATGGGGATAACAAAATAAAACATAATATATATTAAAAACCAAGTTCACTAAATAAAGCTTGAACAAAAGTACAAATTTTTTTCTCAAACTCTTCCCCAAGAAAACCTCTAAAGTTCCTTGATTGATCTTGACTCCAAAAGACTCACATAAGGCTCAATAAACACTCAAAATCACAAGACAAACCACACTCTCACTATGGTGGCCGCCCACTCCATTGGTGGTATAACCTACCCAAAACAACTTCCCTTTCTTGTGTAAATCTTTCCTATTAATAAAGCTCTGAAAATTACCAAGGTTCACTTCATAAACCTTTTCAATTTTTTTTCAAATTCAATGAATAAAAGTCAAACTGCTTTTGTCGCCTAGGCACCCAACCGTGGCGCCTAGGCGCCAGCCTTTTAAAACATCCTAGCACTTAGGCGTCAGGTCAATTTTTACTCTTTAGCTCTATTTGACCTATTTTTGCTCCTTTTGCTTATAAACTCCATTTCTTGTAGCTAAAATAAAAAACACACAAAATATCTTTCATTAAAGTGCAATATCCTAAAAATGAGCATGAAATGCACATATAAAAATAGGTAATTTTAAGGCATGTCAATTCGCCCAAACTTAAATGTTACTTGTCCTCAAGTAACCCTTGTACCATGTAAACCAAATATAATAACTTATGGTAGTGGGTTTCACTTAAAGAATATTATAGTTTTGCCCCGTAAATGTGATAGCAATACTTTTAGAAAAAAATTTCAATAACTCAGGCTAGAACTAAATGTAAGGATATCCAGTAATCAAGTTTCAAATTTTGATTTTTTATTCATTTTAAAAATAAATGTAATTTGTCACACTTAGGAGTTTTAGAAGAATTAAAAGAAAATAATTATATGAGAGTTCTACTAATAAAGATACTAATACTTTTAAAATTAAGAATAAGCTCATAAGTGTAAATAAGTTTTTTTCCTTTAAGATAATTCAAGTAAAGCCAATTTTTAATTAGGCATCTCCTCAAGCTTCTTCCCACATATTTTTCTTTTGATTTTGCGTTTTTTTTTCTTTCAAGATCATTTTCAATCCATTCTTTTCTTTTATTTTCATGTGAGGATTAATATATTTGAATAACCTTTAATGATTTTTTAACTTCACTATCTTCTTCCTAAAGTTAAAAACTTCTCACACTTCTTTACTTGATAATGTGTATTAGCTTTGAAAATGATTTTTCATAGTCTCAATTCTTTTTGAAGTATATATCTAAAATTCCTAGTGTTTCAAAAATACAACTCTTCCTACTCTGAATAGTAAAAGCATATTCTTAATCTTTTGTACTAAATATCTTAACTTTAGAATTACCCTTTATTACTAAAAACTTTTACTTAAGTCTACTATAATATTTATAAAATAAAAAATATAGTTATCTAAAGTTAACACCACATACTATGGGTTATTTTAACATAATTTTAAAAATATATAGTTTATTGAGAACAAATAAAGTTTAACTTTAAAAAGTTTTTCTCCCTCCTTCAAAATTCAATTTTTAAATAGTATAAAACATTACAGTACCTAATAAGTGTGAAAAGAGAAAAAGTTAACAAAAATTATCTATAAATGGGTTCTAAACATGGAAACAGTACAGGTGCAAGTAGTAAAAATAATAGGTGTTGAGTAATAGTAAACCTAAAATCAACATGTATAACATAAAAATTAAAAAGTAAAAGAATTCTCTAACAGACTAGCAATATTATATAAACTGAAGCAAGAGTAAACAATAATGCACTAAATTAGGAAATGCAATACATGAATTCAACATACATCAAAAGTAACTAAAATAAATCAAATATGTATCAAGGAACTACATCAGAAAAGTCAAGACTTCCTAATCATCCTCCTCCTCCTCATCATCATCATTAACATCTTCATCCATCATCTTTCTACACTCAAAATGTGGGTAGTGAGGATAATCAGGGAACTTAACACTATGATTACCACACAAAAAGCTCACTAAAGAAGTGTTGAAGCTAGCTTCATAATCACTCTTCCTTCTCATTTATTGTTCTAAGTGGTTTCAATGATCTTCATTATCCTGAAGTTGACATTGCATTAAAAACATATCATATTGAATTTCCACTGTGATCTTGAAGTTCTTCCCAAATACCAGGAGGTGGAGCAATTGCACTAGAGGTAGAAGGCCAAGAGATAAAAGTAGATGGAATATCAGAAACCTTACCTCAAGGTCTTCCATATATGTCCACATTAGCCTTTATAATAGGCTTTAGTGGCTTAAGTTGTTCCTCCCAAGTTTCATATTTAACTCCAGATCCTTTACAGATAGTAAGATAATAGAAGGAAAGCCCAAACCTGCAAAAGAGCTAGCTATGGCAGTTGTGTAAATAAGCTTGAAGATGAGAGAGCCAATGTTAATGGGTTTCATCTTCTGAATGCAGTAACTCAAAATGGCACTCTCTAGACTCACCTCACTCAAATAATTTGAAGGAAGTAATCAAGAAGAAATAAAGTACTGTCTTGCTTCCATGGGGCATTAAGTGCAGAAGAGGGAAAAATTTACCTTATGCTCATTCCTGATCTTCCAAACTCCACGCCCATAAGTAAGGTAAACAATAATTTCATCTAGCTCTGATTTAGAAGGCTCAAACTCTAAATAAAAGCAATCCAAAGTAGCAGGTAAACCATAGAAAACATTCATCCTTTTTTGAGTAAACTCAACTCCCCTATCTTGAACAAATACTTCCTTCTCTGGCGCTTTAAGTAGATTAGCATAAAACTCCCGCACTACAAAAATAGTTGTTATAATAGTAAAGTAGCAGAAATCTTCTCAGTGTCGAGCAGCAATCAAATTTTTCACCACACCACCAAGATTAGAAAAACTTCGCTCCATAATAAATTTTCTCAACAATAGAAAATCATTATGTCTATCTTGTGCTTTAAGATTCACGAATTTTATATTGTCAAAAACCTCTTCCCCTTACCTCTCTTTGTCTTAGGAGCCATCACAAAAATCTAGAGAAATTCAAAATAAATTTCATATATAAGTTCTAAAGGCTCCTACAAGTAATTTCCATGCAAATAAAGCTTCCAACCATGGATTTCTCACTAATATATCAAAAAAAAAATTATTTTTCAATAATTTTTAAATGTAGAAGAAATCCATGGTGAAACAACAAAATTTATATGCCAAAATGTAGATCTAACCTCGAGAAGATGAAATTCAAAATTTTTTAGCCCAAAATCTCTAAGATTTGTGAGCTTTGGAGAGCACCTAGGAGTCGATTTTTGTGAATGGGATGAAGAAGACAATAGTTCAAGCCTAAAAATGGCTTTGGTCTAGTTTATTTCGCGATTTAAAGGGTATTTGGTCGGTTCAGTCGAACTGACACTTAGGCCTGATTTTGGGGCCTAGGCGCTCTGCTGTGCATAAGTTCGGTGCGTAGGCGCCAATTCTGTTGCCTAGGCACTAGATCCATTTTTGCAAAATTATTTTGTTAAAGTGCAGCACACCAAACCTAAGGTCCCCAAACCATAATTACATCAATTTAATATTATTCCACTAATTAATTATCTTCCCAACATTTCCCAACTTCCATTTGCTCAATTTTAACTTCCAAAATTCAAATCATCCAAACAAACTAACACCATAGAATTTCTCACAATCTTAACACAATTTCATTCACACTAACAAAGTTTCAGTACAATGGACACAACAATGCAATAATAGAAATCAAGCAAACATTAACACAAGACCATAACATGCAGTATATAACACACACATACTTCTAAGGTCAACACAACAAATGCAAACATAAAAATTGAGTTTCTAACTCACATAAACCAACGATCACTAGTAATTGTTTGCACAATTGTCTACTACCTTTTCGTTAGTTAGATAGTTACAATCATACAAGTGGTAAAAAGTAGCACGAGGAAATTCATTAGCAACTTTCTCTCCAATCCACTTATTTTCATGATACATATTTACCTGATACTCTTGATAACATGTCAAGTGTTTGAATTGGAGTTTTATCTGCCACTCTAAATGCTCATATTGGTGATACATGTGGCTCAACTTGTTATGCAAAATTGATAATTCCTCTTCAACTTTCATCAATTTGTCAGTGATCCACTCAACAGTTAGTGCAAGGAACCCATTGAAGTAAGTTTAGGCGTCATATGCACAAACTTCTTCTCATTCGTACAACCATTGCTCTTACTCTCCATTGACTTAAAGAAATTGATCTTTGCACTAAATTCTCCTCCAAAGGTGTTCTCTCTCAGGTCAAAGATACGAAGTGTCAGGCTCCAAGGATGGGATTAGGGGGGTTTTAAAAGAAAGAAAAGGGTTAAAATTGCTAGGGAGGGTTTTTACCATGTTCTTAAACCATGATGCCTAGGTACCTATTTCTAGCGCATAGGCACCAATCTTACTGGAAGCTAGCACTTAGGCGTCAGGGATGGTGCTTAGGCGCTAGTGCCCAAATAAGCATCGTTTCTCCTCGCGCCAAATCATTTCAATCATCAAATTAGTGTTTTGCACCTACTTACATCTCGTAGGTCTCAGTACTACATCATATAGTCCGTATAACAACAAAAATCATAAATCACCCCACTTGGATAACTATGGGTTGCCTCCCGCAAAGTGCTTGATTTAACGTCGTCAGCTCGATATATCCAATGCTTTACTGAGGTTGACCCAACATTAGGATGTCTTCATAAGAAGGTTTGTTTTAAAAAATGTAAGGTTTCAGTCGATGTCCAGTTACTTTAATTATTCCTTCAGTTTTTAAATCTTTAATATCCACAACACCATAAGGATAGGCTTTCTTTATAATAAATGGTCCCGACCACCTAGACTTAAGTTTTCCGGGAAATAATTTTAATCTAGTGTTGTATAATAAAATCTCTTATTCAAGCTCAAAATATTTTCTTAAAATCTTCTGATCATGCCATTTTTTCATCTTTTCTTTATAGATTCTAACCTTCTCATGAGATTCATTTCTAATTGCCTCGAGCTAATTTAACTGCAAGTTAAGTTTTTGACACAGTTGCTGAGGCACGACGAAAATTTTTGACTTAGAATTTTATTTGAACTATAGATTTATTTTAGGAGAATTGAATTTTAATTTTATTAGTACTTATTAATTTAGAAAAATATAAAAGTATAAAAAAATAATAAAAAAAACTGAAAAATTAAAAATCCAAAAAATCGAAATTAAAATTTTTTTTTATTATTTTAGGAGTATTTTTATTTTTTGAATTTTTACTTTTTGCATTCGTAGTTCAAGATCAAATGGTTTAATGCCTTACGCTTCTGAGTTAGAACGAACGATAAGAAAAATTAAAAAACAAAGTGGACTTCACAATTTTCAAGAAATGACAAGCATATCATAAAAAAAACATTGATATTCAAAATGTTGAAAATGAACTTCATAATTTACAAAGACCTTTAAGAGACTATGCAAACCTTATAGTAGATGAAATTCACTTAAGCATACAAACCCTTGTTGTAGCGGCTGGCTTATTGGAACTTAAACCTGTTATTACAAAAATGGTACAAAATAATCAGTTTAGGGGAACACCATCTAAGGATCCAAGCTTACACTTAGCAAGTTTTCTAGAATCGTGTGCTACATTTAAATATTATGGCATATCAAACGATGTTGTCAAACTTATACTTTTTTTCCTTTTCATTAAGGGATAAAGCTAAGACGTGGTTAAATTCGCTAGCACCTAGATCTATTAGAACTTGGGGGGATTTAGCATAAAAATTCTTGGCTAAGTATTTTTTTCCCTACAAAAACTGCTAAGCTTAGAATTGATATTACTTCTTTTACTCTGTATGAAGGAGATTCAATATACAGAACTTTGGAAAGATTTAAGGAACTCCTTAGAAAGTTTCCACACCATGCCTTACCAGACTGATTAATTATTCAAATATCTTATAATGGGTTAGTAGGATCCCTTAGATCTATCATAGATGTTGCTGCTAGAGATTCATTAATGCTAAAACCATTTGATGATGCTTATGCATTAATTGAAGAGATGACTATGAATAAATTTTAATGGCCCTCTAAAAGGGTAAATCCTAAGAAAGCAGATAGTATTCATGATAATGATGCTATTTTGATGGTTATATCTCAAGTTGCTGCATTATCTTAGAAGGTAGACCAAATTGAAATGACATTTTCTCAAACAGCACATGTGATTGAAGAAAATTCATTATGATAAATGATTGATTCTTAAACTTCTTTAGAAACTTTAAATGCAATTATTAATAGACCCAACAACCCATATTCTAGCTATTACAACCCAGGTTAGAAAAATCATCCCAATGTTAACTAGATAATAATTCTAGTGGTGGAAGACAACAATGTAGGAACAATCAAGAAAACCTTATAGAAAATTGGAACAACCAGGGTAGTTCTAATTATAGACCTACTTATCCTCCTAGATTTAGTAGTTACCAACAAATTAAGAAGAAGAAGTGCTCTATAGAAGAAGTGGTGTTATAGATGAGAAATCAATTACAAAATCACAGTGTTGCCATAAGAAACATTGAGAATCAACTGGGACAAATTGCTAATGCACTTAGCAATAGGCCTCAGGGAACACTTATTAGTAACGTTGAAATAAATCCTAAAGACAAAAACAAAGATCAAGAGCAAGCTATAGTTGTCCAACTTAAAAGTGGAAGGAAATTAAATGTTGGAATTCAAAAAGCAATTGAAGTTGAGGGAGAAAATAAAGAAATTGAAAAACCTAAAGAAACTATTCCTAAGAAAGTAGAAAAATCTGTCTCTCCAATTAGGATTAACTTAGAAAGACCACCACCTCCTTTTTTCTCAAAGACTTAGAAAACAAAAGTTAGATCAATAATTTTCAAAAATTTTTGAGATATTTAAAAAACTTATAATTAATATTCCTTTTGCTGAAGTTTTGGAATAGATGCCAAGTTATGCCAAATTTATGAAAGAAATTTTAAACAAAAAATAAAGTTTGAAGATTATGAAACTGTTGCACTTAGTGAAGAATGTAGTGTAATAATTTTGAAAAATCTTCCTTAAAAACTTAAAGATTTTGGTAGTTTCACTACACCTTATGCGATTGGAGAAAACTTTTGTGGAAAGGCTTTATGTGATTTAAAAGCTAGCAATAACCTCTTTCCATTATCTATATCCAGAAGGTTAGGCTTATGAGAGATTTCTCCCACTACTATAACCCTACAGTTAGTTGATCGATCTATCACATAGCCTAAGGGGGTTATAGAAGATGTGTTGGTTAAAATGGATAAATTTTATCTTTTCTGTTCATTTCTTTGTGCTAAGGAAGATTAAGAAATTCCTATCAATCTAGGGATACCTTTCCTTGCTGCCGGACGAGTGAAGATAGATGTGTAGAAATGAGAACTAACCATGAGAGTTCATGACCAGGAAGTTACATTTAATGTGCTTAAATCAATGAAGTGTCCGTCTAAAGGAAAAGATAACAATTGTTATAGAAAGCATATTATTGATTATAGGATTGTTAATCATTTCCATGAAAGATGTGAAGTCATAATAGATCAAAAAAGAACTAAAGAGTGAAAATGAAATTGATTTTTGAAGACAAATCAAATGAGATAAATTCTGAGGATTCAAATTATTTTTAGGAAAATTTTAAAATTTTAGATACTATTGAAAATAGTAAACCACTGATTCCTTCAATAGAAAATTTCCTGAACTTGAAATGAAGGTGCTCCCTACTCATTTAAAGTATGCATTTTTTGGGGAATTCAACTACATTAATTGTTATAATATCCTCAGACTTGACTAAAGAACAAGAAAAAATTAATAGAGACATTGAAATATCATAATAAAGCCTTTGGATGAATATTAGCTAATGTTAAAGGAATTATCCTTTCAATCTAAATGGACTAAATTTTGATGGAAGATAATCATAAACTTAGAGTTGATTCTCAAAGGAGGTTAAAACCTATAATTAACGAAGTTGTTAAGAAAGGAATTTTAAATTGGTTGGATGCTGAAATTATTTATCGTATTTCTGATAGTGCTTGGGTGGGTCCTATTCATAGTATTTTTAAGAAAAGGGGGTGACTGTAGTTGTTAATGAGCGAAATTAATTAATTCCAACTAGACAAGGCACTTAGCGGTGAATCTGTATTGATTATAGAAAATTAAACCTCGCCAATAGGAAAGATCATTTTTCTCTACCTTTTATGGAGTAAATGTTGGATAAACTATTTGGGCATCATTATTTCTACTTTTTGGATGGATATTTTGGATTCCGCCAAATACCCATAACTCCTGAGGATCAGGAGAAAACAATATTTACCAGTCCATATGGGACTTTTTCTTTTAGAAGAATGTCATTTGTATTATGCAATGGACCAAAAACTTTTCAATGATGTATGATGTCAATTTTCTGTGACTTAATTGAGAAAGGAATTGAAGATTTTATGGTCGATTTCTCCATTTTTGGAACCTTTTTCAATTCTTATTTAGATCATTTAACAAGAGTTCTAAAATGTTGTAAAGAAACAAATTTATGTCTCAATTATGAAAAATTTAAATTTATGATTTCAGGAGGAATTGTGTTAGGACATAAGATTTCTAAAAAGGAAATGGAAGTAGATCCTGGAAAAATTCAAGTTATCATTGAATTTCCACCTCTTACGCTTATGAGAGGGGTAAGAAGGTTTCTGCTGGGTTCTATATGTGATATATTAAAGATTTTTAAGAAATTACTAAGCCTCTATGTCCTCTTTTAGAAAAAGATACTAACTTTGATTTTAATGAGGAATGTCTAAATACCTTCAATTTTTTAATGGAAAAATTAATCACTTCACCTATTATTATTTCACCTGATTGGGAAAAACCCATTGAATTAATATGTGATGCAAGTGATTATGCTATAGGGGCTATATTAGGGCAAAAATATGATAAAATTTTTAAAGTTATATACTATGCTAGTAAAACTCTTAATGAAGCTAAAATTACTTACACCACTACTAAAATGGAATTATTACCTATAGTGTATACTTTTCATAAATTTAGACCTTATCTTATTGGAGCTAAATGTATTTTGCATACTGATCACTCTGCTATTAAATATTTAATGATGAAAATGGATGCAAAACAATGATTAATTAAATGAGTCCTTTCGATGCAAGAATTTGATTTTCAAGTAGTGGATAGGAATGGTACCGATAAACAGATAGCTAACCATTTTCAAGGCTTGAACAGGAAAATAATGGTAACTTTAATGATGAAATAAATGAAAATTTTCCAGATGAACAATTATATGCAATTACTAAATAAGGAATTTTGTAGTATGCAGAAATAGTTAACTACTTAGTAACATTTTACCCTACGGACTAGCAACCACCAAATGAAAAAGTTCATTCACAACACAAAATTTTACTTTTGGGATGAACCTTATTTATATAAATAATGTAAAGACTTAGTAATTTGAAGATGTGTACCAATTGAAGAAACTCATGAAATTATTCATAAATGTCATGAATTAGATTTTGGGGGACATTTTGGGGTTGATAACAATGCATTTAAAATTTTACAATCTGGATTTTATTGGCCTACTTTATTTAAGGATGTTAAAGCTTATATAAAAACATGTGATTAATGTCAGAGAATAAGCAATATTTCTAGAAGAAATGAAATGCCCCTAAATTTTAATTTAGAAGTTGAATTTTTTTATGTTTTAGGTTTGATTTTATGGGGCGATTTATACCATCATCTGTTAAAATTTATATTTTGATAACTGTGGATTATATTTCTAAATGGATTGAAGTTGTGCTTTACCTCACTGTGATTCTAAGAGTGTTGCAAAGTTTTTTTTTTTAAATATTTTTACTAGATTTGAAATGCCAAGAGTAATTATTACAGATGAGGGAGTCATTTCAAGCATAGAATAATTCAAACATTAACTCAAAAGTTTGGAATTAAGCACAGAATTGCCACAGCCTATCATCCTCAAACTAATTGTCTTATTGTAATGTTTAATCATGATATTAAAAGAATATTGGAAAAAATTGTTAATCCTAATATGAAAGATTGGTCTGCTAGGCTAGATAGTGCATTATGGGCATATAAGACTGCATATAAAACTCCTACAGGAGTGCAACCATATAGGCTCATATATGTAAAAGCATGTCACTTACCAGTTGAAATAGAGCATAAAGCTTATTGAGTCATAAAAGAATATAATTACAATTTGAAAGATGCTGGAGAGAAACAATTATTACAATTAAATGCGCTTGATGAAATAAGGAATGGATCTTATGAAAATGCTAAAATTTCTAAGAAGAAAGTGAAAAATGGCATGATCAGAGGATTATGAAAAGACATTTTAAGCATGGATACAAAGTTTTATTATATAATACAAGACTGAAATTATTTTTAGCAAACTAAAGTCTAGATGATTGGGGCCATTTATTGTGATAAGAGTCTATCCTTATGAAGTGGTTGATAATGAAGATCTAAAAATTGGAAGAATGATTAAGGTAAATGGATACAGATTAAAATATTATATAAGTAAAATTAGTCCTACATTTGAGGAGGTCCTGATGCTGGGTCAACCTGAGTAAACATTGGATATATCAGGCTGACGGCGTTAAACCAAGCGCTTTGTGGGAGACAACCCATAATTATCGATGTGGATTGATTTGATTGGTGATTGTCGTTACATTGATTTTCATGATGTTATAAGGAGTCTTACATGATTAAGATGTCACAAAACATTAATTTATTTATCAAATTGAGTTTGGGACTTGAAAATTGGACCTTGGCCATTTTAGGGTATTGATGCTTAGGCACCAAATTTGGCTCCTAAGCGCCCCTTTACAGCGAGCCTAGCGCCTAAGCACCCAATCTGGTGCTTAGGCGCTACAGTTCATAAAACTCCTAAAAACCACCAAATTTTAGTTTTTGGTCATTCCTTCTTTACTTAAATGATTGTGGGCGTGAATTGGGACATCTTCACAATTCTAAGTGTTGTAGTGGAGCAAAAGCTTGAGATTATGGCTTCATTATCCATTGAGAGCAAGAATGAAGGAAAGTTTGAAAACAACAAGTATGTGCATAAGGATGCTCAAACTTATTTCAATGGATTTCTTGCACTGAGTTTGGAGAGGATTACAGACAAATTGGGGAAGATTAAAGAGGAGTTATTCCTTATGCACAACAAGTTGAGTAATATGTACCACCAGTACGAGCACTTGAAGTGGCAGATGAAACTTCAACTCAATCATATGACATGCTTGCATGACTATCAGGTGAGCATGTATAGCAATAACAAGTGGATAAATGATAAAGTTGCTTAAGATGTCCCTCGCATTCCATTCTACCACCTGTTTGATTGTAACTATCTAGTAGGTGAAAAGGTGGGTGACAACATAGTGCACAACTATTCTTAGACGGATGATTATGTGTAAAATTTGTTGGTATTGAGTGTTAATTAGCAGTGTGCCGACTTTGTATTTAAAGTGACTCTAGCACTATGAATTTGCATTTTATGTTCATATTTGCTTTTAATTGAGTCTATGTTATGACCGTTTATAATGAACATCTGATTTTTATAAGAAAAAGAGTTAATTTTATGCTGTTTAAATTTGGTCTAGTGTGTTTGAAGGTTTGATATAACTTAATTTTAATAGTTTAATAGTCACATGCATAATTATTGGAATGATGATGAAGCTAATTAACTTTCAAAATGGCTCTTGAATCTGACATTTTAGTGTTTGAAAATCTTTGATTTGCTGTGCTCTGTCAAAAATGACAAAAATTTTAAAAATTTGTAATGTTTAACACTGACTCCTATGCACCCAAACTAGTGCCTGGACGCTGAACCAGCAGAAAACAACTTAAACCACAAATCTTGAACACGTGTCTTCTGTACTCACTGTGCTTCATCTACCTCCTTTGCTTTTCTTGATTTTTTACCTTAGGGCTTCTCTTTGTTGCCTATTTTGAAGAATTTTTGGATAAAAAATGTTGGAAATCAACATCTTTGGGTAAGAGATTTACTTTGCCTTTGGAAATTTTGATTTTCACCATTTGTATTTTTTTTACATTATGATTATGTCAAAAATGGAAAATTTGGGAGAAAATGGTGAAGAATGCATGGTGAACAAAATTTTTTCCTTGGAAAACACTTGTAGGAGTCCATATAAATTGATTTTAGGATTTATTTGGATTTTTATTCAAATTGTTTTAGATTGAATCATGGATCCTAAAATCAAGCGGGACAAGTGCAAGAGTACTTTTGATTCTAGAAAGTTTGTTAGTCGTGTAGCTCAGGATTGATACAGTGAGAATCTTGTTTCAAAGAAGCTTATACAGAAGTGGACATTTCTTTCTCTTGGCAATTCTATTGAAAGTTTTATCTTAGCCCGGAGTTGGGAAAGTTTCTATTATTTTATTGTTGCTACCATCATCTCTGTTGTTTGAGAATTTTATGTGAATCTCACTGAAGAGACTGATGATATTGTTTTTGTTCGAAAAAGGCAAGTTGATTTTAATCCAGTTTAGATTAACACATTATTCCATTCGCATGATGTGGCTAACTGCTTTTATGCTGAGTTTGATCATTCTGAGGGAGAGCTGGAGGAAACTTTTTCATATCTAGCTGATGGACGTGGAAGTTGGAAGGTAAAAGGTAATAAAAAGGTAAATTTTACTTTATCTACACAGAATGTCTCATCTAAAGCGTGGCATTACTTTATCTTTGCTCATCTTTTCCCTGCCAACCATTTGAGTGAAGTGACTTGAGATAAGGCTCTTCTGAACTATTGCATTCAGATGTTGAAGCCCATTGATGTTGGCTCCCTGATTTATAAGAGCATTTTTCATTTTTCTAGAGGGGGTACCATAACAAGTTTGGGCTATTCTTCTCTTATTTTTACTTTATGTAAACAATCGGCAGTTGGATTTTAGTTTTGGGAGGAGTTGCTCCAACCACTAAAGCCTATTTGATGGGCTAATGTGGATGCTTATGGAAGACCTCAAGGTAGAGCTGTCAATGCACCATCCACTTTAGCCTTGAGACCTTCTACTCCTGATGCTTCTTCCTTGGACACTTTCCTGGAGCAACTATTCATTCAGTTAGGAAATATTTTATCTTTACAAAGTCTGATGTAGAATGTAGAAGAGCACATGAACTATTTTGTTTAATATTTGCAAAGGAAGAGTGATTATGATGCAATTTTTTATGAGAATTTAGTGAAATTATTGAGGGGCAATCATTCAGTTGAATTTCCTACTTGCCCTAGATTTTCTCCGTAAGAGAGTCAAAGATCGATGGATAATGATGATGATGATGATGAGGAGGAGTACATTTTTATTTTCTGCTGTTGATCTTTCATGCTGATTTTCTTTATTAGTCACTTTGATTTGCTCTTATTAGATTGTATGTTAAACTTTTTATTTATTTATTTCAACGCATTGATATGTTACGTTTGCTCCTGTTTATTTAGAATTGCCTGTGTGTTAGAGTAGTATTTTACTTTGCAAGTTTTATGCCTTACATTTTGATTTTATATTTACTACTGCTCAACACCTGTTATTACTGATTGTACCTGAACTACTTTCATATTTAGAACCTTTAGACTTTTCTCTTTCTTCATGCTTTTTGTGAACTATAATGTTTTAAATTAATAAAAAATTTAACGTTGGGGGAAGGGAGAAAAACTTTCTAAAACTAAACCTTATTTGTCCTCAATAAACCATATTTTTAAAATTATTTTAACATAACTTATGATATGTGGTGTTAGCTTTAGATAATTATATTTTTTATTTTATAAATTTCATAGTAGACTTAAGTAAAAGTTTTAGACAATAAAAGTTAGTTCTAGAGTTAAGATATTTAATATAAGAGCATAATATTATGCTTTTACTATTTAAAGTAAAGAAAATTGTATTTTTGAAATATTAAGGATCTTAGATATATACTTAAAAAAAAGAATTGAGACTCTATGAAAAATCATTTTCAAAGCTAATACACATTTATCAAGTAACGAAATGTGAGAAATTTTAAACTTTAAGAAGATGATAGTGAAGTTCAAAATTATTAAAGGCTAACCATATATAGTATTCCTCACATAAAAAGAAAAGAAAGAAATGATTGAAAATGATCCTAAAAAAAAGGAAAAGCAAATTCAAAAGAAAAATAAAAGCAAAAAGAAAAAAAAAATATGTGGGGAGAAGCTTGAGGAGATGCCTAATTAAAAATTTGCTTCACTTGAATCATCTTAAGAGAAGAAAATTATTTACATTTCTGAACTTATTCTTAATTTTAAAAGTATTGGCATATTTACTAATAGAGTTCTCATAAATTCTTTTCTTTTAATTTATTTAAGATTCCTAAGTATGACAAATTACAATTATTCTTAAAATGATTAGAAAAACATAACTCTTAAACTTAATTACTAGATATTCTTACATTTTGTTCTAACTCGAGTTATTAAATTTCTTTTTAAAGTTTCACTATTGCATTTATAGGACAAAAATATATAGAAATCTTTAAGTAAAACCCACTACCAGAAGTTATAAATTTTATATATAGTAAAAGGTTTACTTAAGGACAAGTAATGTTTATGTTTGGGGAATTGATAAACCTTCAAATCACATATTTAAAATCTACATTTAATGTTCATTTTATGCACATTTTTTATGATATAAGACTTTAATGAAAGGTATTTTACATGCTTTTGGTTTCAAGTACAGGAAATGGATTTCTAAGGAAAAGGAGCAAAATTGGAGGCAAAACAATTACATGGAGTAATAGCACCTAAGCGCCACAGTCCAGACAAAGATCATCGCCTAGGTGGCAAATCTGACTCCCAGGCACCAGTGACAGTTTATTGTGGAGATGCATTGAATTTGGACGAATTTTGAAGTGGTGCTTGAGGAGACTCCTTAGGATTTCGAAATTTTTATATAATGTGGTCAGAAAAGAGTAAAAGGGGACTTTTATGAGAGAAAAAACTTAGATTATTTAGAGAGTCCAATAGATTAGAGAGTAGAGTAGAGTTTTTAGTGTATTTTATTTGGAGTCTTGCAATAAGATTTTGAAGATTGCTTCAAAGGAAATTCAAGATTTGTTTAGGGAGAAGCCTAAGATAAGTATTTTGGTCTTTTTGATTAAGTTATAATTTTTGGTGTAAAATTGATCTTAAATACAAATCTATGTGTTTTTATGTTATCTCCATGAATTATGAGTAGTTTTCTTTCTTTCTCATTGCTATGGTAATTAATCATGCGGGATGATAATGATTTGATGATTTTTTTTAATATTAAAAAAATATGATGACATTTTAATTGATTCTTCATTAACTTAGTAAATTGGCCACTTGTGAGGTTAAAATCTGTTGCAAAACATAACGACCAGAGGGGGCTATAATTTCACCCAACTTGTGAATACCACAATAACCTTAAAAGGAGGATGACCAAAATCTAAGGAGAGTTCAAATAAATGGGAAGAAAAGTTTTGATGGGTGTAGAATTGATATTTCTAGGATGAAAAACTCGATTCTTTTGTCAGTTAAGTATCTAAGGGTTCCTAGTAGGTCTTATAGAGAGGTCAGAGTGGGTATTCTAGAAGTGAGAGACTAGAATCTACTCAGCACTACTAGAAAATCTGGAACAAACTTAAGATTTGTCAATGTTCTTTGCATGCACCGAGAGAGGGTAAGGAATGAGTATGCTTCTATTTGTCACACTACAACAGTTTATATTTTTAGAATATTCAAATCCTACACTGATTAAGATATCTTTGCAAGGGGAAAGATCTTTTCATAATATTTGAACTCTTTTAAACCTTATTAGTTTATAAAATGCACACTTACTTTCTGCTTAAAATTAGATTGTACATAAATTTAGTTTTAATCCTTTATAAATATTTTGACACTATTCTCCTATCATTTTTATATGCATTTTAGATAGAAATTTTTCTAAGTCATTATACAAAGTTACAGCGTCCCTGTGGAATCGATACCGAAGTTTTTAAAGAAAACTCTATATTACTTGAAACGATACGTATACTTGCGTAGTACCCTTAGTGTGAAAACTTATTATTTATTTTTAAAATCATTTTTATTTTTTCACTCTAGCCGCTATATATAATTTGGGCTAAGTTTTTGACAATATTTTGGAATATAAATATCTACGTAATTGCAGGTAGGGTGTAGGGTCAGTGGTCTAAAACTTCATACTTATGAAAAATAAACATAAGCTTCCCGAATTTTAGATGTTTTATATTAAAAGGTTACTCATATGTTATTGAATATACTTTTTTAATCTTTTTATGCAAAAGAGCTTTCTTAAAATGATAAAACTTTTTTATGTAAAAATAGGATATGAACTTACTTTTATATATAACATTTACTCCGAATAGCCAAAGATTCTTATATACTTAAGTCAAGATTAAGAATCATATATTTATGGGAAAAAACAATTTTCATTTACTAAACTCAAAAGCTAGGGACTATATGAGCCTTGCCTATGCTAAGAAATTGAAAGAGCTTGGAAAAAATTTCCTTATAATGTTTAAAAGAACTTTGAGTTTTGAAAAAAAAAAATTAAAATCTTGAAGCTATAAAATGATTTGCTTTTTGAAAAGGATTTTAAAATATTTAATAATTCTTTAAAAAAAGGTTTACTTTTGTTTAAGGTTTAACAAAAAAGATTTTTTTAAAGTGAAAAGGATTAAATTCTTAATTTAAAAAAATGTTTTTGTTTTATTCTGCGGAAAAAGGAAATTATTTAAAAAAGCTCTTTAGTTGAACAGATCCAATGAGCTTTTCTATATTTAAAACTAATAAACAGATCTCTTTCATTTGAAGTAAAAAAAGAATTTTTTATATGAGTGATTATATTTTGAATGACTATCATTTTAGAGTTCATTTAATTGTTATAAGCAAGAGTTTTAGTGCAAATTTATTTATACTTTCAAAATATTTTTATTTTTAATTTAATTATATATAAAATATATTCTCTTTTAAAATTTTATGTTTTCCAAAACTCTCCTTAGTTTAGCACTTTTCTTCTAACTTAGGAATTTTAATCTTCCTCTTTGTCCTCATCTCAAACGCATAGTTTTAAAGTTCACCTAAAGTTATTTCTAGTTAAATCTCATTAAATCGCAACATGCTTAATAAAGGAAGTACCACATCGAGCAAGCATCCATTCTTGCAAACAACTTCAAAGGCATATAAGCATGCACTCATACAATCACACATTCACATTCACATATTCACATGTTTTTCACTATTCTTCTTACTTATGCCGGTACATTAAATTTGACTTGTAAAGAAAATGAATATGACATAAACATTAGCCTATCACATGGATCTAAAACAAGAGTCTTACAAATGAATTGAGCAAAACATAATTCTTTTTATTTGTTTTCATAATGATAATCATAAGTCTTCTTATATTAACTTGCATACATTAACACTTTTATTTATACTAATAATGGACATATACATTTACTCAAATACATTCGCGCGCGCACACACACAAAGAGAGAGAGAGAGAGAGAGAGAGAGAGAGAGAGAGAGAGAGAGAGAGAGA
>JXCR01140823.1:5252-17129 GCA_002079205.1 Phalaenopsis hybrid cultivar
TATATATATATATATATATATATATATATATATATATATATATATATATATATATATATATATATATGTATATAAAAGAGTGTTGTAGTTTAATCTTGAACATTTTCTTATTTAAGAGTGTTTGCTTGTTTTTAATTACTTGCTTTGTTTGTTTATGTGTAGTGTAAGATCTGAAAGTTTAGTATCTTATGATTCTGAATTAGAGAGAACTGTTAGAAAATTTTAAAAATAATAAAAATAAAAAGATCAATTCAGCGAAATGGCTTGCAATTTAATTAATGTTGGAAATGAAAATGAATATCATCAGAGACCTTTAAGAGAATATGCTAATCCCACAACAGATGAAATTCATTTGAGTACACAAAGCCCAACTGTAGCTGCCAATTAATTTGAGCTTAAATCTGCTATTATCCAAATGGTAAAAAATAATCATTTCGGAGGAACAACAACTGAAGATCCTAGTTTACATCTTGCTAGTTTTCTAGAGTTGTGTACTACATTTAAATATGAAGGAGTGTCAAATGATGTTGTCAGGCTTAGAATTTTTCCTTTTCACTAAGGGATAAAGCTAAGATATGGTTAAAACCATTAGCACCTGGATCTATCAGAACATGGGGAAATTTATCACAAAAATTCTTATCAAAACATTTCCCACCTTAAAAAATTGCTATGCTTAGAAATGATATTACATGTTTTTGTGAGTTTAAAGGGGAATCAAGTTATGAAGCCTAGAAAGATTTAAAGATCTCCTTAGAAAGTGTCCACACCATGCATTGCCGAATTGGTTAATAATTTAAACTTTTTTAATGTGTTGGTTGGATCTCTTAGACCAATAATTGACACTGCTGCTGGTGGATCAATAATGTCAAAACCATTCGATGAAGCATATTCAATAATTGAAGAGATGACTACTAATAATTTTTGATGGCCCTCTGAAAGGGTAAATCTAAAAAGTGTAGCTAGTATTCATGATTTTGATGCAATATCTATGTTAGCTGCCCAAATACCTACATTATCGAAGAAGATAGGTCGATATGGAATAAATTATTCTCAGACAACACTTGTGCTTGAGGAAAACTCATTGCGATGAATGATAGAATCTCAATCTTTTTATGAGACTTTAAATGCAATAAACAACTGTTCTAATAACCCTTATGTCAATTATTATAATCCTAGATGAAAGAATCATCCAAACTTTAGTTGGAGTAACAATAATTAAAATGTTGCAAATCCACAATGGGGAAATAATATTGCTAACCCATTGAGAAACTCCAACAATCAAGGGAATCAAACTTATAAACCTTATTACCCCCCAAGATTTAATAATTTGTAGAGTAAGGAGAAAAAACTATCAGTGTAAGAATTGATATTGCAAATGGGTAGTCAATTATAAAGTCAAGGAGCTGCAATCAGAAACATGGAAAATCAATTGGAATGTATTGCTACCGCACTTAGCAATAGACCTCCAGGAACATTGCCTAGTAATGTTGACGTAAATCCTAAAGATCAGAACAAAGAGCAAATTAAATTTTTTCAACTAAGAAGTGGAAAAGAATTAGAAAATAAAGTTCAACAAGAAGTTGAAGTTGAAAAAGATGAGGTGGAAAATGAAAAATCTGGTAAAGATTTTCATTTTAAAGCAAAAAGTCCTATTAAACTAATGAAAATCACTATAGAAAGACCACTACCTCCATTTCATCAAAGAATGAAGCAGAAACACAGAAATAATCAATTTTCAAAATTTTTGAAAATTTTGAGGAAATTAAAGATAAACATTCCATTTGTTGAAGTTTGGAACAAATGTCAAGCTATGTGAAGTTCATGAAGGATATACTTAATAAGAATATGAAGTTTGTAGATAATGAGTCAGTTGCACTCAGTGAAGAGTATAGCGTTATAGTTCAGAAAAAAAATCCTGAAAAACTTAAAGATCCTGGAAGTTTTACAATTCATTGTGCTATTGGTGAACGATTTTATGGAAAAGTTTTATGTTATTTGAGGGCTAGTATTTATCTTATGTCGTTATCAATTTTTAGAAGGTTGGGCTTATGAGATATTTCTTATACTACTGTAACTCTTTAGTTAGTTGATCGTTCGAATACCTATCTTAAAGGAGTTATAGAAGATGTTTTAGTAAAGGTTGATAAATTTATCTTTCATGTGAACTTAATTGTATTAGATATGGAGGAAGATAAAGAAATTCCTATCATTTTAGGAAGACCATTCCTAGTCGTTGTAAGTTCTTTGATAGATGTGCAGAAAGGAGAACTAATCATGAGAGTTAGTGATCAAGAGTTTACAAGGTTGTCTGATTCCTTTAAATTCCTTACATTCTTCATCTTCCTTCCGAGAACATTTCCGCACCCACGATATTTTAGAGGTATAGGATGTTATTTCCGCTACTGTGTTGTATTGAGAGCCCTTCCTATCGCATTCTTTCAAACAAATTTTTGAGATAGGTATAAAACTACCTTAAATGGAGTAAGGCATTTTATTCTCATCTTTTTAGATCATTCTAAGGCTACCTTAAATGGAGTAAGTCATTTGATTCTCTACACAAATCTTTGTGAAAGGTATAAGTCCCCCTTAAATGAAGTAAGACTTCCTATTCTCATCTTTTGAGATCAGTCTAAGACCACCTTAAATAGAATAAAGCATCTGATTCTCCACACAAATCTTCGAGATTGGTATAAGACCACCTTAAATGGAGTAAGACATCCTATTATCATTTTTGAGATAAGTATAATGCCACCTTAAATGGAGTAAGGCATCTAATTCTCTACACAAATCTTTGATATAGGTATGAGATCACCTTAAATGGAGTAAGGCATCCTATTCTCATCTTTCAAGATCAGTCTAAGGCCACTTTAAATTGAGTAAGGCATTTGATTCTCTACACAAATCTTTGAGATAGGTATAATACAACCTTATATGGAGTAAGGCATCATATTCTCATCTTCGAGATAGGTATAAGGTCACCTTAAATGGAGTAGGGCATTCGATTCTATACAAAAATCTTTGAGATAGGTATGAGACCACCTAAAATAGAGTATGACATCCTATTCTCATCTTTTGAGATCGGTCTAAGGCCACCTCAAATGGAGTAAGGCATTTGATTCTCTTCACAACCCTTCAAGATAGTCATAAGACTACCTTAAATGGAGTAAGACATACTCTTCTCAACCTTCGAGATAGGTGTAAGGCCACCTTAAATGGAGTAAGGCATCCTATTCTCATCTTTCAAGATCAGTCTAAGGCTACATTAAATGATTTAAGGCATTTGATTCTCTACAAAAAACTTTGAGATAGGTATAAGAACAGCTTAAATGTAGTAAGTCATCCTATTCTAATCTTTTTAGATCGGTTTAAGGCCATGTTAAATGGATTAAGGCATTCAATTCTCTACATAAAAGTTTGAGATAGGTATAAGTCCACCTTAAATGGAGTAAGGCATCTTATTCTCATCCTCTGAGATTGGTATAAAGCCACCTTAAATGGAGTAAGGCATCTGATTCTCTACATAAATCATTGAGATAAGTATAAGACCACCTTAAATGAAGTAAGGCATCTGATTCTCACTCCTCCGCACTTTCGTTACCTCTGGGTTGGATGCGAGTTCCTGTGCATTCCATCTTAATCCGACCTCTTCACATATTTCTGCCTTTTGAAATTAACTTCTTATAATATCAAGATTGAAATCAAAATTAAAGTTTTCTAATGTCGAAGTTGAAATCAAATTTTGTTCGTGACCATCAGTTTTTGTGATGGTTGTTTCCAGATTTCCCTTCCTTTTTCCCCGCGGGAGTTCTTGTTTACTCCCCAACAGAAGCCTTCTACTCTTTCTTGTTCTGTTCTGAGTGTGATGACTCAGACAATCGTTTTGGCTTTGTTGATCTCTTTGGTCAATGCCAATACGTGCGGTGTGTTGGCCCAGCACACCACACCTATTCGGGGTCCATTTGTTGACCTCACTTTTGGCTGAGATTTAGCCGTTCCTCCTTAGTAGCCTAGGGTCTAGCTATAGGACTTTCCTACTCACTATTGCTAGAGGACTAGAAAAGGAACCCTCACCATTAGAAACTCTAAACCTTTTTTGCTCAACTTAAAGTTCCACATGCTGGTTCTAACCTCTAGCACTCAGTAGGTGGGCCCAATATGAGGGAGCTCAAGTGGAGTCCCTATAGGATTTCTTGGCCCTAGCTTAACCCTTGGAGGTGTGGTCTTGGTCAGTTTCACACACACACTTACACATTACACTTCCACTCACAACCTTAAACATGCTTTACTTTGATCCCTTAACCTTTTGGGAAACTCATGTAGATGGTCCCCTAGGCCACTAGCCCTAGGCTAGGGTTTAGCTAAGACCAGCGCATGAAGGGCTTAAAGTAGGGAATTCTATTGGTCCATAGCTCAAGTAGGGTGGTTGTCACCCCAATTTTACCAAAATACCCAACTTAGCCTTTTGCCCCCAAATCTACCAAATTTACCAAATTACCCTTGAAACCCCAAAATTGACCAAAATTCCGAACATCACCCAAAATACCCAAATTTGTTAAAAAATCATCTCAAACCCATTGAAACCACCCAAATTGTCCAAAACACCCCAAAATTTCCAAAGTACCCGTCATTTTGCCAAAATTACTGAAATACCTCTAGTGACCCAAATTGTGCCAAAACATCCAAAATCATTTCAAATGTCCCTAAAATCAATTTAGACCATTCCATGGAGCCTAACTTGATCAACTTGACCTATTTTGACCGAAAGCCACAAATTGCCTTTAAAGGCCCAATTACTTCAATTCACCCCCAATGTCCACCAATTTGATCCCAATCTTCCCCAATTTCAATTCTAAACTAAAATTCATCATCCCTAAAATTGATTGAAACCAAATCCAAGCTCAATTGAACCCAATTTCAATCTGAATGCCAAAATCCCTAATTTGACCCTAAGCCAAAATCTCACTCAATTGAAACCCTAAACCTATCCAATTGCCCTAATTTTGAATCATAAACTCTTAACAAAACTTCCCAACATCAAATTTAACCTTCAATTGGCCATGGTAAAGCTTCAATTTTACTCAAAATCAGCATGGACCAAAACCCCAAATTTTGCCCCACAATAGCCATGTCCCAAATTCCATAAAAATTGAACTCCATAACCCTACAATTTCTATCCAATTGATATCCAAAACTCTTCATTACAATCCTTAGGACCAATGTGAACCATCAATTTGGCCTTAACCAAACTCTAGCCTAACTCAAACCCAACTCTAACCCAACATCCCCAAAATGGACCATAAGCCAAAATCCTTCAAATTTAACTTCCAAATCAATTCAAACTCATTCCAAAACTTTTCTAAACTCTTTGGGAAAATCATCTACACCATTTTAATCAATTAGTTAAGCTCAATTTCATGACTTGCTTAACCTAAACCAACTTCAAAACAACATGTCGAAAATTGAACCCATGCACCAAAATTGACCAAACTAAACAAAATTAATCAAATCAAAGCCACCACATCCACCAATTGGACTCTAGTGACATGACTAGAGCCACCTAGCCCACCCTACATGAGCTATGGACCAATGTTCCCTTGATTTAAGGCATTTCCTCCCATATTTGGCCTAAATCAAAATATCTTTGTAATCATGCCTTAACCATTACGGATTAATCATCATTAACCTCCCTCTGGATCCACTGACCTCTTTGGCCACCATCCATGTCCTTGCTAGCCAGCCTAGCCACCGAAGGAGCCAAAATTGAGGGTCACCTTTTCCAAATCCAAACCTAATTTCACGCATCCAAGTTGTTCAACCCTAATTGGCCTTTAGCACTCTTCATCCCTCCACATATACTATTAATTAAACCCAAATTTAAGTCATGAGCTCCACCCCTTCCCCCTCTATTTAAGCTCACCTTCTCCACAGCCAAAAGGGAGGATAACTAAAACCAAATTAAAACTCTGCCAAGATCTCACCAGACCTCATTGCAACCTAGAGAAGCTCATCCCCACCAATCTCCAACCCTAATTCCCTCTACCTGAGTTCAACATATTATCTCAAAACCAGTGCGATTCCGATCATATTTCCCCACACCTCCACAGTCCACAAAAATCAAATTAGTTCTGCACACACCATCCCCAAAGTGAGAGGAGTTGATTCCTCACAAAACTACCATCACAGAGAGCCTCTAACTTAGCTCTAGACCAACACCTAAAACAAGTTTGATCAAAATCATATATAGGAATTTGACCAAAGCATAGAAACTCATCTGAAGGTTCATTGGACTCCTGTGAAGCTTCTCTAACCATTTGATTAAGGATACACCTCTCATACAGAGTATTGAACTCTCACCCTAACTCGAGCTTAATATGATTCTTCATGCATTATAATCGTATGTATGTGTTCGTCTTGAGTAGATGAAGGTGTAAGAACAAACCACCTGTGATTTGGTTGAGTATCGAGAGAGATCTTAAGGTTTGAAGTTTAATGGCTCACTGGTTAACTTAATCGGGGATGATGAATGGATGTCATCCGTTCACGTGTATATTGATCTAATGGTTGTTAAGGCGTCAGACGAGCGGACGGAGCGGAGCAAGGGGTCGTGTCAGTGCTGAGTCAGATGGCGGCATTGATTTAGGAGACACCGCTTGGAGGCTTTGGAGATGCGTAGGTTGACGCGGCGCCGCGTGGATAAGTAGATAAATAAAGGTTTTCTAAACTAAGTAAATACTAGATCTTAAAAAATTCATAACTTTTCATAGAAAAATCATAAAAATAAAAAAAAAATATCCTCTTGCTCAATGAACAGAGGAAAATAATGTGTGCCTAAAATAAGAATTATTTGTTGAGTCTCTAATTTTTAATTAATTAAATGGTTTTATGGTATTTTTATTTTTTTGATTAAATATTGTTCATTATTGCTTGAAACTTTGAGGGTGTGTTCCTCATGACAGAAGAGATGTTCCCAGATTTTTCCAAGGTCAGAGAGCATCTCTGTGCTTATAACACTAATTTTAAAGCTTGAATGGCTATTTTTGTTTAAATTAATTATATAAATTAAAATATCAATTGTAAAATAATGAGGTATATGTTAGTAGGTTCCCTATGGTCAGAGGAACTTAGGAAAAATATCATGATGGTTTGAATAGTTCTGTCTATTTCTATAGTTAATTAAATGTTTATATCTTGTATTAATTTATTTAAATTCATCATTAATAAAAAATAAATAAAATTAATTCCATATTATGTAGAAAAATCATGTTAACCCACTGTAAACATTTGAAAATTATTTGATTAAGTTGAAGTACCAAAGTTGACTTTATATGAAAAATTACATTTTTGTCCAAATAATTATATTAAATTAAATACTTTTAAGAAAATTAAGAAAAGTGTTTTTCTGAGTTCTTTGTGATTAGGTGCACTTAGGAAAAATAAAAATTATTTTTGAGGAAAATTTTCATTTTTTAACTTCATTTTAAATTAAAATTAATTGAAAATAATTAAATTTTTCAAAAATATGGAAACGGTTAAAAATGTTCCTAACTATTTCTTGATTACTCGAGACTCCTTAAAATATTTTTCCTAATTTTTTTAAGTTAAAAATAAATTTTTAAAGGTTTAAAAATGTATTTCCTTTATTTTCCCATTAAAATAATTATAATAAATAAACTAAAAATCACAAAAAAATATGAAATTTATTTCTCTGAGTTCTCTGGACTCAGAGAGATTTAATAAAAATAAAAATAGTTTTTTTTGTGATTGAAACATTTATTGTATTTAATTTACTCATTAAAATTAATAAATAATTATAATAGTAAAATTCTAATTTGAAAAATTATGGAATTTTGCCTAAGTGTTTCTCTAACCTAGGTGAACCTCTAATAATTTTTTTCCATAAACAAAAACTTTATTTTGAATGATTACATAAGCTAATATCAAAAATTCTATTTTCTAAGTTAAAATAGTTATTTAAATTAAATTAAAATTTGAAAAAACCACATTCCCTCCTCTCATGTTTTAATTAACCCATGAATAGGGTACTCTAAAGTTTTCAAAGTCATTTGAATTATGCTTGATGAATTATGAAGTGGAGAGCCCTGCGGGCAAAATGGTAAATTTATATTTTAGTACCTTAACTAAAATTTAGGTTTAACCAAAGGGAAAAATGGGTAATTTAAGATCCTAACTGGTGTCGCTTTAATCAACTTAAAATATTACTTTTTTCAAAAATAAATATACATGTATTAAATTAAACCGGGCATCAGGGTATCCATTCTAGCGACCGCCAACTTCTAATTTGGCGACCGACATATGGCTGGCCAAAGGTGAGGTGGTGACTGGTTGAGTTAGGGAGGCTGGAGGAAGGTTTAATTTTGATTAGCCCCAAGTTTTGATGGTTGATGGCATGGGGTAAAGAGCTTAGCCAAAATGGGGGGCAAATCTCCGTAATTTAGGGGACCCTTCGTCCATGGCTCCAATTTGGGATCTTAAGTGATTTGATTAGCATCCAAGGGGACTAAACATGGCAGGAAAGGATTAAGGTTGGTTAATGCAAAAGGTTTAATTTGATTTGGGGTTTAGATTCAAAATTAAGGTTTGAGCCAAAAATTGGATTTGGGCTTGGTTTGGGCTAGCTTTAAAAAGCAATTTGGTAGTTTTGAGGAAGTTTGGGGGAAAGAGACCAAAATTGGGTATTTGGGTAGAATGGGCTCAATTGAGGATACTAATCATAAAATTAACCTTATGGTGCCATGAGACCAAGGGAGATCCAATTTTGGATCCTCCATGTGTTGGCATTACACAAATTCTAATCTAGGGCTAAGGGTTTTGGGGCCCATTCACATGAGTATCCAAAGGAGTGGGGAAGCAGACTAAGCATGTTTAATTAAGTGTTTAGGTTCTGAGCAAAGGTGAGGGGTTCCAAGTGTGTGTGTGCAAGATTGACCAAGAACAGATCACCTAGGGTTACCCTAAGGCCAAACTGTCCTATGGGGACTCTTCTTGAGCTCCTCCATATTTGTTCCACCTACTGAATGCTAGAGGTTAGAACCAACATGCATAACTTCAACAGATTAAAGAAGCATTTGGAATTTCTAATGGTGAGGGTTCCCTTACTAGTCCTCTAGGAATAGTCAACAGAAAAATCTTATGGCTAGATCCTAGGCTTCTAAGGAGGAAAGACTAGACCTCAACAAAAAGTGAGCTCAGTAATTGACCATATTTCAAATATCATGTTCTTTATCGTAATCTTTTACTTTGAACTTTAAGTGCATGATTGAACAAGAGGAAAGTGAAAGGTAATAACTTATATAACATCTAAACTTCATCTTTGCATAAAAAATGAAATCATTCCCTATGGTATTTAAAAAAAAAAAACAAACAATCCTCATAATTATCTATAGAAAATTCTTTTCCCGTTTGAAGTAGAGACAATAAAATGCAATTACTTTAACGCACTTTGTCTAACTTATCTAACAACTAAAATTCAAGATTTCTATCTGATCAATGTAATTTCTCAAAAACATAAAGAGAACAAAAGGAGATTTTTATTATCTCAAATGAGTTAGATGTGCTCATAATTCTTTCCAGAAAATGCTTCTCTAGATTGAAGAAGAAGCAATAGAAATCAAATTATTCATATAACATTAAAACTTTAATATATAACATAGCTTCAACAAAAAAATTGAACGTAAAAATCAGTGAACATGTTTCTTTCCATGAATCAATTTTCCTGATCGAACAGAAAGAAAATCGAAGGTAATAAATTTGTTGAGCAATTTTGGACGTTAAAAAAATGTTTCAATGTTTAATATGTATTGATACATGAACTATGTGATGTTGGTTTGGTTCTTGTTATTTATTTGATCGTAGTGGTTTGTTGGCTTTGTGGATCTGAAATTTTTTTGGGTTTGTACAATTTTAGGTGTTTACAATGATGTTTTTGAAGCCTGTATCAATGACCCATTATATTTTTTGAAATTCTTTATAGAATGATGATGGAAAAGTAAAATAAAGGGCCAAACGATCATTAACTATGTATTCAAAAATTGAACCTAAATATTTGACATAGACACTATCTAGTATTACATCACTCATGACAAAGTATGCCACAAATACTAGATGGTCTTAAAACATAAATGACATAATTGGTAATTCTAGATGGAACCTTCTTTAATAACTTTATCTCACTAAGATCTACTTCAAAATCTTCTTTTTCACCTGTTTATTTTGTCTTGAAGTAATTTTTTTAAATTACTAAATAATATTGTTTTGACATATTTTCTTATTGAATGATTCATCATATGGATAAAAAAAGGAAAGTGAGATGTCCTCCATTTGGGATGGTGAGATGAAGATAATATTTTATGATATATGGTTGAGGTAAGTTGAAATTGACAGTAGGCCGACCACACACTTCAATAAGGAAAATTAGCAAAACAATACAAAAAACCTTTAAGAAAGAACCAGTAGATTATACGATAAAACTCAATTGAAAAAAAAATGAGATCAAATTAAAAAAATATTAGAAATTGTGGAAGTAACTGAAGAGAGGGACTAATGGATTAGGGTTGGAACCTCTTATAGAAATAGTGGATGCACTAGACGAGTAGGGCTAAGAAAAAATTTCAATAAGTAGAAACATTTTTATTGAACTACAATTATATTGGAATGAAGCTTCTTTAAAATCTAATTTTGTCAATTTTAGGTCTTTCTAAATGCAAAAAAAAAAAACTTACTGCATTGACTTGTAGCAGGAGGAAAAACTTGGCACTATTTTTCTTGGTGTTGTGATAATAAGCATCAATGTCTAGGCTACAATAGAGGATCCCACCTACATTCTGAATGAGCTCAAATGTACTCATTCCATTGAGGTCCACGAGAAACAACAAGAGGAGAGAGAGCAAGGTTAGTTTAGTCAATCCAAGCATCCTGCACCCTCCACCTAGAAGGGTAAAAAATAAATAAAATCCAACTAATAAAACCAGATCTTCCAGCTGGTTACTAACTACACCAATATCAAAACTAGTGCTCGCACAACTCTACATAAATATCCAACAATGATAGTTGGATTTTATTCTAAAGATTTTTTATGACATGCCCCTTTACTTAAGCAACACATTTGGAGGATTGAAATAAGTGTTCATCACCTTGGCACCAGAAAAGAGGATTCCTTACCTCTAATATTTTTCAGAGAATCAAACTACCTAGTTTTAATTTCTTAATAGTATTTCAGATTTTTGGTTTGTAATAATTAACATTTTCATGAAGAACTATGAATTGTGTCATGTTTATCTGACATTTCAACATTTCTGGATTAGAGTATTCATGTACTTTCATACAAGTCCTTTCATTTTTTACCTGTACTTCTATCATAGCTTTTTCTTCTTATTGAAAACTATCATGCATATATTTGATTGATAGCCCCGTTAGATGAAGAGGAAATTATAGAGATAGCAAATAAAGCAATGATTATGATCATAAAGTTTGTATCATAAATGAGTGCTGCTAGCAAAATTTATGCAGGACACTTTGTGTGTCATCATCTTTTTTAGGTGACAAATGGGTTTGAAACTACTCGAAGCTCACCCAAGCAAAATTCAAGGCAAGTTATATATTTTCAAAAATATTTTCTATGATTTGATCAATGAATTGCATTTTAAATATTATTTGCATGTTCAAAGTTTTTCTGCCGCCTTAACCCACTTTCGCAGAAAGTTTTGTCGGTCGGAATTTTTGTTGGTTGCGTTAATTTTGAAAAACAATTTTAATTTAATATATATATATATATATATATATATATATATATATATATATATATATATATATATATATATATATATATATATATATATATATATATATATATATATAAAA
>JXCR01140823.1:17177-53894 GCA_002079205.1 Phalaenopsis hybrid cultivar
TATATATATATATATATATGAAAAATAAATTTTAATTTGTAAAATGAGATTAAAAAGATCTCATACATTTTAATAGTTTAAGTAACCAAGCATAACACTATAACTACTGTATTCCAAGGAATAGACACATTATTTGAAAGCGGGCTCGATTAAAAAATCAGAGAAATTTATAACATCCCTTTGGTCTGCAAACCTTCTTGTGTGATCGAAAAGTTCCCCTACCTAATTCAAATATTAGATATATTTAATATTACCTGGGTTCCAAGTTCCCTATAAAAGCAAGCCCCTATAGTTAATTACATCCTAAATGACCGAAGTCACTTAAGAAAACTCTCAATGATGATCAAACTTTTTTGTCTTCAAGAATTTAACATTTAGATTTTCAAGGCTGGACAAGGAAAATAAATTGGGAAAGGATCAAATAGGAATAGATATTTTAGGAATCCAAAAGAATGAAAAACAGGGGATGCCACAGATTTAAGGAAAACCTCAATGACTTCCCATAATATTTTATTATTTTGCTTCAATTTTAAAGATTATATTATTTGATGTTTCACTCCTACTAATTTTATTAATTAGGGCTTACAGTTGCATAATACCCAAATCATACAAATAGCTTACAAAGATAGGAGGGTTTATGTCATACCAAACGACAACCTCAGCGCCTAAAAGAGAAAACTTATATTACACAACATGGTTGTGCAAAAGCATAAAGATAGTTGTTGACCTCACTTATGGTTGAGGTTTTGTTTTCCATCTTTAGTAGCCTAGGGTCTAGCCATAGGACCTTTGTGTTGACAATTCCTAGAAAGCTAGAAAAGGAACTCTCACCATTAGAAACTCTAAACTCTTCCTTGCTCAACTTTAAGTTCCACATATTGGTCCTAACCTCTAGCACTTAGTAGGTGGAGTCATTATGAGGGAGCTCAAGGATAGTCCTCATAGGATTGTTTGACCTAAGGATTGACTATGGCTGTTTGTCTGAAGCTAGTTCACTCACTTGAACTCACTGTCTTCTATATCCACTTACAACCCTAAAACCCAAAATTGTTGACTTTGATACCTTGATCTTTTGGGAAACTCATGTAGATGGTCCCCTAGACCCACTAGCCCTAGGATAGGGTTTAGCTAAGACCAGTACATAGAGTACCAAAATGGGGATTTCATTGGTCCATAACTCATACATAGTGATTGGCACCCCAATTCTACCAAAGTATCCAACTTGGTCGTTTGCCCCTAAATCCACCCAAATTACCTAAATGCCCCTGAAACCCTAAAAATTTGGCCAAAATTCCCAAATTCACCAAAAATACCCACATTTATTCAAAAAATCACTTCAAACCATTTTAAAATACCCAAATTTTCCAAAAATATCCAAAATAGCTAAGATTACCAAAATACCCCCAAATTTGCCAAAATTACAAAAAAACCCTTGTCACCCCTAACTTTCCCAAAACCTCCAAAATCACTTCAAATGTCTCCAAAACCAATTTTTACCCTTCAAGTGAACCCAATTTGGCTAATTTGACCATTTTGACCAAAAACCCCCAAATTGCCTTTAAAGGCCCAATTTCTCCGAATTCATCCCAAATGTCCATCAATTTGGCCACAATCCTCCCCAATTTCAATTATAAACTCAAATTAATATTTCACATGATCAATAAAAACCAAATCCAAGCCTAATTGACCTATGCTTTGAGCTCAATTTTGATCAAAGTCAAACCCCCAATTTTGACCATATGACTTAACCCCACCAAATTGAACCTCATAGCCTACTCAATTTGCTCCAATTTAAATCCTAACTCTTCATAATAATCCTACACATCAAATTGGACCTTTAATTGGCCTTGGCCAAGCCTCAATTTAACACAATTTTAACCCAAGTGTAACCCAACACCCCTAAATTGACCAAATGGCCAAAACTCACCAAATTGAACCTCCAAATCAATTCAAAATCACTCCAAACCTTTAAAAACCTCTTGTGACAATCATCTACACAATATTGACCAATAAATTGAGCTCAATGTCATGGATAGCCTAACTCAAACCCAAATTCTAGCCATTTTGACACAAATTTAACCCCTTCACCAAAATTGGCTTAGCCATGCCCAAGCCACCGAATTGATGACACCACAACCATCAAGGACACTATATGGACTAAGCTAGACCCACCTAAACCAGCCAAGGTGAGCTATGGACCAATGGTCCCTTGATTTAAGATATTTCACCCCATATTTGGCCTAAACTTGAAATATCTTTGGCATCATTTCTTACCCTTGGGAGTTAATCATAATTAACCACCCCCTGACCTCCCTGAGCTCAGAGGTGACCAGACTCTGGCTAGTCACCACCTTAACCGTCGGTAACAGTCAGCCCAAAGGTGCCTCAATTGGCCAAAACCCAAAATTAAACCCCCCTGACTTGGATCACTCTAATTAGATGCTTGAGCCTTTTTTCATTCCACCTCAGCATGTTTGGCACCCAACTCCTCAGCTCTGAGCTCCACCAGCAGCCATGGATTTAAATTGACCTCTCCATAGCTAAGGAAGAGAGTGCTTGAAACCTTGGGGAAACTCTGTCAAAATCTCACGAGAGCCTCTTCAAACCATCCCATGTGCAATCCCCTTGCTCTCAACCAATCATAACCACCCCTTAGAGCCAATTTCTTCACTAAAATTTGCTCTAAAACCAAGACAAATATCTCCACTCCTCCACGGTGAACCAAACTTTAATTAATTGTGCACACACCATCTCCACAGTGAAAGGAGTTGATTCCCCATCAAACCCCTCTCTGAAACAGCCTCTAGGATAGCTCTAGACAAACACTTGAAATCGAGTTAGTTCAAAAAACATACCTAGACAATTCACCAGGACCTAGGACTTCATCTAGAGGTTCATTGGACCCAATCAAAGCTGCCACAACCATCTGATTGAGGCCTTTCATTTCAGACCAAGGTATTGAATATCAACCCTATTTCGAGCCTTTTTTGATTCATTATATGTATTTACTGTATTTCATACCGTATATATCGTATGGATAGGTTTCTCTTGAGTAGGTGAAGGTTTAGAAACAAACCCCATGGGATTTGGCTGAGCCTAGGCGAAGATCTTAAGGTTTTAAGTGTGAATGGCTTACGATTTAGGTCACTTGGGGACGATGAACGGATGTTGTCCAATCACGCGTGTATCCAATGGACGGAGGATATCGAGCCTGATAAACTCTTGGTGTGTGAACCGCGGGCCGCGTGGCAACTGAGGTTGATGGCACTGATGAATGGAAGTATGTTGCGTGTGAGTTCGGAGCCGCCGTAGGTTAAGTGGGTGCTGCGTAGGATAAGTAGAAAAATATGGATTTTTTGAATTATTTTAAATTCTTATACTTCAAAAATCAATATCTTTCTCTTGAAAAATCATAAAAATAAAAGAAAAATGCCCTCTTACTCAGTGAACAGAGAAGAATAATGTGGACTACAAATAAAAATTATTTTCTTATTTCTTGATTTTTAATGAATTAAATATCCTTTGAAGTATTTTGATTCATTATGATCAAACATTGTTTACCATGGCTTGAAATTTCTAAGGCTTATTCCTCATGAGAGAGGAGAAGTTCTCTTATTTTTCCAAGGTCAGAGGGCATCTTTATGCTTTTAGCCCTAAATTTCAAGCTAGGGTGTCCATATTGGCTTATTTTACATTATATAAATCAAAATATCATTTGAAGTGTTATGGGAATAATTTTAGTAGATTTCTTGTGGTCAAAGAAGTCGAGGAAAAATATCATGATGCCTTAAATTATATTGAAAATTTCTATATTTAATTAAATGTAAATATCACCTGTTAATTTTTATAAATTATATACTTATCAAAAATTAACAAAATCAATCCCACATTATTCATAAAAATCATTTTTATACACTGTAAAAATTTTAAAATTATTTGATTACGTTTGAGCAATAAAGTTGATTTTCTAAGGAACCTTGTATTTTTGTACAAAAATAATTATAATAAATTAAATAAACTTGGGAAAATTATGAAAAGTGGTTTTCTGAGTTCCTTGTGATCAGAGGCACTTGGAAAAAATAAAAATTAATTTTTAAAAATATTTAATATTTTAGCTTTATTTTGAATTTTAAAATAATTAAAAATAATTAAAAATCTCAATAATATGAAAATATTTTAAAAAGTGCCTAATTTCTCTCTGATCACTTGGGAATCATTAAAAATATTTTCCTAATTTTCCTAAGTTAAAAATAAATTTAAAGGCTAAAAAGTGGATTTTCCTTATTTTCCCATTAAAATAATTATAATAAATTAATTCAAAAAAATCATGAAATTTTGTTTAAGTATTTCTCTGACCTAAGGAAACCTCTAATAATTTTCCCATAGATAAAAACTTTAGTTTGGAAAGTTAAATGAATCAATTTTTAAAAATCCTATTTCCTGAATTTAAATAAATAATTAAATTAAACTAAATTTTGAGAAGCCTGCATATTCTCTTCTAATATTGTAATTACCTCATGGATATGACACTCTAAACCCTCAAATTCATTTGAGTTGTGCTTAGTGAGTTATGAGGTGAAGTGCCCGAAAGGTAAAATAGTCATTCCAGGTTTTGGAGCCTTAATCAAAATTTAGGATTAACTTGGGGAAAATGGGTAATTTTAATCTTAATAAACATGTTTGGATGATTGATATACAATGGGATTAAAAAGTATAAACTCACTCACCACCCTTGCACAACATCAACAAAATCATATTTCTCCTAATCTTCATTACTTGTGAGTTAATTAAGGTCAAATAATTCTTAAGTGATGGGCTTAAGATAAAAAAGATGATAATTTACTTTTCCCAAGCCCAAAGTTGAGGATGATGTGATCATTCAATGATGATATATGTCACTTAAATTAAAATTTTGATAATCACCATTTCACCTATTATGATTGTTAAGGGCTTGGGAGTGACCAAGGCTCGATGTCTAAAATCAATTGATTGGATTTAGAAGATGATATGGTTGGTGATTAACATCCTTAAACACTACAAGCCTGACCTTAATTGTGGGCACCACAATATCAAATGACTTAAACTTTCTTTAGGGGCACCCACTCACATAACCTTTAAACAAAACATCAATTGATTAATTGAGTATCCTATCCTTGGGATAATTGAATTGTCAAGTTTCACTAAGCGATGGGGTAGTCACACTTCAACCTCGGATGATTAATAAAACAATATGATAAGTCCAAAATGAACTCGGAATATTTCAAGAGATCTTCAAAGTGGTCCAGGGTCATGCCTCAAGCACTTTGAAATCTATTTGACTTTCTGAAGGGTAAATTGGACTTGCTATATTTTGTTATAAAATCATCCACTAAGATCTTCCAAGATTCAATAAAGTCATAACTTGGGGTTTGGTAGCTAAACCTTCATCTACTCCTACAATTTAAATTCCCTACAAAATTATATACATGACTCGCAAGTACTAATCTTTCAGGTGGTGGAATGAGAAGAATAAACAGGTACGCTTTAAATTAATGCATTTACCTTTCAGTACTTCTTGTCTCGAGCTTGCATGTTAAACAACAATGTCACCCTACATGCAAGCCAAAACTGCTAGGATAACCGTAAGACCAAAACTAAAACTAAAAATCAATCAAGATAAAATTCACCACCACAACATTTAAAATATAAGACAACTCAAAATTTAATCACAAACATCAAAAAACAACAATTGCAACTAAATTAAAACGTCTCTATCGGATGATCGGGAATCCCTTGGAGGAGGTGACCTACAGTTGTTAACAAGACTTCCCATGGTCTAAATAAAAGTACGGAATTCATTAAGTTAAGTTTAGTAAATTCATTTGGACTAAGTGAATCTGATAGAAAATAGTGGTGCCGGAATGAGGGAACCGTAGGATCCTAACCGGTGTCGCTCTAATCAACTTTAATATGCTCCATAATATTTAAAGAGCCATAACCATATAAACATTTGATTTGACAACATAACCTGACACAGTAGAAAACTTAAACTCGTCATGGTAAGGAGTTTGGAACTAGCATTGTGGGCAGCACGACCATCTTCAATAGCAAGAGGATCTACAACAACATATCTTTCCTTAGAACTAAATAACCAAGCCATAGCATTTTGAGGTTTTTTGCTTGGGCAACATAAATCTTCAACTCATCTTTAAGCCTTTTGTATAGTTCTGTTGTACACTATAAGCCCTAACACGGCTTAGGATTCCGATGTTGTCGTTTGTCACAATCTAAATCCTCACATCTTCCAGGCTATTTGTGTGATTGGTTCACATAAATGTAAGTCCCAAACAAATAAAAAAATTGGCACGATGAAACATCTAAATAATTTCTCCTCAAAACTGAAGCCAAACAATATGATAGATTGGGAAGTCAAATAAATTCTCCTCCGGATCTATGACATCCCCTAGTCCTTCATCTGTTGGATTGCAAAATAAAATATTCCAAATTTGAGTCATTCCCTTTTTCACACCTCTTTGTCCGATTTCATTGAAAAGTCCTATCCTTCTGACCTCCTTGAAGATAATATTTCCTAATTTTTATCGAGAGTTTTCTTAGGTGACTTCGGTGATCTAAGATGTAATAAACTATAGGGGCTTGCCCTTGTAGGAAGCTTTTCCCAAACCCAGGTTAATATAAACCCTATTTAATTTTTTGTGTTAAATAGGGGAACTTGTCGGCAAATAAAATAGTTTTTGCAGACCAAACGGATGTTATATATTTTTTAGTTTATTTGATCGAGCCTCACCCTCAAGTTTTGTGTTTATCTTTCGCGATAGATACAGGGTTTCAGGTATAGTGCTCTTTCATTTAAACTATGAAAGATATGGGATCAATTTGATTTCATATTTATTTTTTTTAAAACTAAATATATATATGTAAATTAAATTTCTTTCTGAATCGTGTGATGAGATTCTGATTCCAGTGATCGACAGCTTCCAACGGGTAACTCCACAACAAAAATAGTGTCGATAATAGTGTGAGGATTTATGTCATGCTAGACAAACTACCTCGAAGTCCTATGATTTATGTTATTTTAAACTAAGGAATATTTAGTGGAAGTAGATTTTGTTTCATATTAGGTCTTGATTTGTCAGCGAAAGTCCTTCGTTGTTCGCTTGCAACCTCATCATGTTGCCCAAAATCTTGCTCTGAGCTCCATATCGTAAAGATTTTGGGTTTAAAGTCTATGTGAACATGCAAATTATTAAGCCATGGCCTGCCACAAGATAGAACCTAGCATGTGTCCTATTTTTGTCTACCCTAGGGCCCTTCCAAGTATTATAAATAAATGCAGAAGCAGAAATAATAAAAAAGGGTGCAAAATAAAATGCAGTAAAGTGCAAAAAATGTAAATTAAACAAGTTTACCTAGGATTTCTGCTACTGTTGTAAGGGTAGTACAACATAGTATAAAAATGTGCAGGAAATTTAAATAGATCATAAGAAAATCCAATGAAAACTTAAACAAGTCATAAGAAAACACTGGCAAATAAAATTAAACACGATGTCACATATCGAAGATTGAGGCTGGGTGTAAGAATTTAAGTTATGAAGGAGCTCACAACCAATACCGAAGCCCTAAAAATTCTTCTCAAAGGAACTCCGCAGGTAACTTGTAAGTAGCATGTCTATGAGACCAAACATAGGGTAAAATGCTACCTCTCAGGTAATCATAGGAGGACAATCCTCAACTTGATCTGTGTGTCTGACACATGAATTTGTCTTAAATAAAATTTTAAAAGTTGAATTTTAATTTTTCAAGCAAAAGTGGTTTGAATTTTGTAATTATTTAACAAACAATATAGAATTTTTCATTCAAAAAGTACTTTTTTTATTGGGTTTTGAAAATCAGACATTTATGAGTCATCACACCAACGGGCTAGGACCACTGATTACCCATGAGATTGAGGGGTAACTCTTTACTAAATTTTAGGGGGCAGTAATGTTAATCCCTGACCCACTCAAGAGTTTATGACATAAATTACTCCTCACATAAATATATATCATTCTCGTCATCGCTCTTACCACTACGATTTCCAACTTACACCAGCCCAATAATCCATATGTGGTATTTAAAAAATATCCCTAAATGCCAGGAGAATCTTAGTATAAAGTTCAAGCTCAGATCATAAAGAATTTAGTTTCATTCTAGGTTGTTAGAATAGGGATTTTCATTAGTTGATTTAATTAAAAGGGTCCTGAATCATGTTATGGAGGGTCCTAATAGATTTCACTTGGTTTGACTTATCTTTTAAGGATGATTTTTCCTAACATACTGTTATAAGCCAAAATTTCCTCTGAGATATCCAAAGTCTTGCAAAGATGTCCAGAGAGTGATTCCAGACAACGTTGGAATTTCATGGACTATTTCATGTTCATTAGGTCTTATCGCATGGTTTGGTCAGTTACACCATATTGAAATAAGATTGCATTGTTATGTTTGGAGTTGTGCTAAATGTTTTAACTAACCCTTGGATTGAACATACATGATTAATTTCAACATCTAATTAAAAGCTGAGTGGGCAAACCCACCGGGGTGTGCTAGTGAGACTTAGGGAATTTACACCCTAGCTTGGGCTTGAAGTGTTTTAACATGTTTCATTTTCAGTTAAGTGTTTTCCATCTAAGCCTCAGGTGTCTATAGATTAAACCTAGCTCACAATCAAGCTCTTAAGACTTACGAGAAACTTTGCAATTTTGCAAAAAAATTATGAAACGTGCTTTAATCTTAATTAAAAGATTTGAACTTTAGTTTACCAATGATTAGGGGTCCTAATTGATTACCTATTGATCTTCCAATTCATACCACCTTACGCTTGAATTGTCTCAGTTCTTATTTAAAACAAAATTTTATTTTTCTCTGACTCCCCTAACCACAAAGAACTCACAAAAATTTTAGATTTCATTTTACTTTTAAAATCTCTATATACCAAACCACACCAGCCTTTAATTAAGTTAAATTAAACAATCTTTTAACAATATATTTTCACAAACAACACGAAACTCACATTTATATGTAAAATCCACATGATTATAAACCAACATTTCTCAAACCAATACATCTAATTCAGCATCAAAATCACACCATACAAACTAAAGCAAAAGAATAAATATGCAATGCTTAACATATGACACATATAAAATTCAGCAATGGAAATAAAGGAAATCCAACACAAACACATAACACATAACACACAAATGCACTCATAATTATGAATTATGTACTTTAGAGGGGTTTAAACATCTTCATTACTTTCATCTTCTTGAATATTTTCCATGGATTGGTAAAGAAGGCATAAGTTGTAAGAAAGTTGGTAAGGAAATTTGTCTGTCGAATCTTCTTCAACCTAAGAAATTTTCTTAAACATATGCAGCATACCTTCTTCTATGTGCTCGGTAAGTTCAAATTGTTCCTTCATCCTCTAATCCAAATGATCAAATATATCATTAATGTTTTCAATTGAATTCATAATATTTTGTACCTCTTTCTCCAACTTTTTTATTCTTTTCAGAATATCATGTAAACTAGAACGAAAGTGAGGTTGAATAGGAGATGAATTTTGAGTTGATTGATCCATAAGAATCTTCATATTATTTTCCTCCCCATTTCCCATGCAGTTGCAATAAATCATTTGGTTCATGGGCTTCCAAGTGAGAAGAAATTTTTCCTAACTTTCTTAAGGCAGTTGTGACAGGCTACATAGTAGGAATATAGTAGATCAATGTCCCAACCCATAAATCAATCCATTTATAATCAAAATCAAAACATATTTTAAAATTAAAGCCCCACATCAATAGGTCTTCCAGTTTCAATACAATAATTCAAGATGACACTTTCCTTGGTCACTTTACAGATTTTCATGGTAGGAATATGTTTTGCTAAAATAAAAAAAATGTCATGTATTTAATGCAGGATTCAATGAAGAAAAACTGACATGTCCATTATCTGTTGTCTCCCAATTTGTAGCTTCGTTAGTAAGGAATCGATAGACTCCATCCATGTTATCTATTGCAGGGACAAAATTGGCATAATGACAAATCAGGATGCTTTCAATCATAAACCAATCTTTTATTCTTGAAGAATTAAATGATATCCACCTGCATCGAACATAGAAGACTTCTTGGTTAATTCCATGAAGATAAGCATAAAACTCTTTTACCACAAGAATGACTACTGCAGCAGTTGTATAGCATAGCACTTCCAGCAGCTCTGCACAATAATCTCCTCCACTCGAGTATTTGGTGTGTTGAATCCTCTATTCACAAATCCTCATTCCTTGATTAATCACTCTTTCACAAGAACTCGATCATATAACTTCTGCGCATCAAAACTAATGAACTTTGTTCTATTGAAAATTTTATATCTAGAAGTTTCTTTAGAGTTGGTAGCCATAGGATTCGAAAATGGTGACTTCCTATTCATTTTCCACACTTAAATAACTTCAAAATACAAATTTTTGAAGTGACTAGGAAGAAAATCCATCAAAAACATCTCAAAATTGCCTTTAGAATTTTTCAAAATTATCTCGGTAACTGCGACACTTCTGGTGCTTCTGATGCTAGCTCTCTGTACAGTGGCACCTTTGATGTCAGTTCAGATTTTTGCATCATTTTGCTTTAAATTCAAATAACTGTCAAATCTTCCATATAATTTAGTAATTAAAGATGTTTTAATGTATTTTCTTAATATGTAAGTCTCCCAAGTACACAAAATTCATAAAGAGAGCATGAATTTAGATATATATAATATAACTTAAAAAATAGTTTCACATCATTAACAAAGATGCCTCCCAAAAAAAGGTTAGTTTAATGTCGTCAGCCCAAAATTCCCAGTCTTTACTTTGGGTGACCCAACATTACTGTATCTTTAAAATTTATCCTTTGAACATTAAAATATGATTTTAATATGTGCCCATTTACTTTAAATATCTTTCTAGTTTTTAGATCTTCAATATTAACAACTCGATAGGGGTAAACTTTTACAAAAGTGAATTGCTCTGTCCACCTAGGCTAAAGTATCATTAATTTCTCTTTCAAGATCAAATGTTTCTTCATGCTCAAGTCTAGTTAAATGATCAGCTATTTGATTATCAGATCTTTTCCCATCTACTACCACAAAATCGAATTCTTGCATCAGAAGTACCCATCTAATTATTCTTGGTTTTGCATCCTTCTTTTGCATCAAATATTTTATGGCAAAGTGGTCAATATGCACAACAAATTTAGCTGCAATTAGATATGTTTTAATGTATGCACAAGTTGAATTTTTGCTGGAACTACTTTCATGTCATTTTCTAAAATTTTATGCCCAAATACAATTCCTCCTACAACCATAAATTGACATTTTTCCCAGTTTAATACTAAATTCATCTTTCACATCATTCTAGAACTTTCTCTAAATGATCTAGAAATATTTTAAATTAAGTTCCAAAAACAAAAAAATCATCCATAAAGACTTCTATCCCTTTTTCAATTAAATCACTAAAAATTGACATCATTCATATTTGGAATATTGCAGGTGCAGTACATAAACCAAATAGCATTCATCAAAAAGAAAAAGCACCACAAGGACTTGTAAATGTTGCCTTACCTTAATCCTCAAGATCAACAAGAATTTGATGATAGACGGTATATCCATCTAAAAAAGCAAAAATATTTATGCCCAGCTAGCCTTTCCAACGTTTGGTCTAAAAAAGGTAAAGGAAAGTGATCTTTCCTGGTGGCCAAATTTAATTTTCTATAATCATTGTAGACTCGCCAACTAGTGACTTGTCTTATTGATATTAATTTATTATTCTCATTTATCACAACAGTTACACCCCCTTTCTTAGGAATACAGTGAATTGGTCTCACCCAAGCACTGTCTGAAATAAGATATATTATTTCAACATCTAACCATTTTAAAATTCCTTTCTTGACAACTTATTTTATAATATGTTTTAATCTTCTTTAAGGATCATCTTTTGGTTCATTATGTTATTTTAATAAAATTTTGTACATATAAATCGAAGGACTGATTCCTTTGATAATAGCTAACGTCCATCCAAAGGCTTTCTTATGTCTTCTTAAAGTTTCCGACAACTTTTATTCTTGTGCTTTAGTTAATTTTGGGGATACGACAACAAGAAATGTAGATAAATCTCCTAAAAAAACATATTTTAAATGTGTAGGAACTTTTTTCATTTCTAGTTCAAGAGGTTTCACAATCAAAGAATATTTTTATTATTATTCATAGGATCTAACAATTCAAATTATTCCTGAACGTAATACATTTCTTAATTACTCACTTATATATATTTAATTTGAATTATATCCTCATCTTCATACTCCAAATATTCCTCTTCAGTTCTCTTTTCAAAGGTATACATGAAATTTTCATTGCTTAAATAATCATTAATATCCATTCTGAAGCATTTATCATCTCTTCCCTATGAGATGTTAAATGTAACTTTTTTTATCTCTGACTATCATTATTAACTCTCCTTTCTACACATCTATCAAAGCTCTTCTAGTGACAAGAAATAGTCTCCCTAAAATGACAAAAAAAATTTTATCTTCTGTCATATCTAACACAATAAAATCCATAGGAAAGATAAATTTATCAACTTTTACCAAAACATCTTCTATAACTCCTTTAGGATAAGTAATTAAATGATTAGCTAGCTGAAAAGTTACATTAGTAGGTGAAATTTTTCCTAAACCCAACCTTCTGAAAATTGATAGAGGCATAAGATTAACACTGGTGCCCAAATCAGGTAAAGCTTTTCCAACAAATCTTTTGCCAGTAGCATAAGGAATAGTAAAACTATCAAGATCTTTAAGTTTTTCAGGAAGTTTTTTTTTTGAATTATTGTGCTATACTCCTCACTAAGTGCAACAGTTTCATTGTCTGTAAACTTCCTTTTTTTATTAAGTACATCCTTCATAAACTTCACATAGCTTGGCATTTGTTCCAAATGTTTATCATTAATTTCCTGAATATTTTTAAGAATTTTGTAAATTGGTTATCTCTATTATACTACATCAATCTTTAAGGAAACAGAGGTGGTGGTCTTTTTATAGTAATTTTCAGTGGTTTAATAGGATATTCTGATTCAAGATGAAAAACTTAGCTAGAATTTTTATTTTCCACCCCTTCTTTCTCAAATTTAATCTCTTTTTAAACTTCTGTCTCTAACTCTTTTTCACTTCTCAGTTGAATAGTCTTGATTTGCTCTTTATTCTAATCTTTAAGATTAACTTCAACATTACTAGGCAAAGTTTCTTGAGGTCTATTGCTAAGTGTAGTAGCAATACATCAGAACTGATTTTTCATGTATCTAATTGTCGCTCCTTAGCTTTGTAATTGTGCTCCATTTGCAATATTAATTCTTCCATTAACAATTTCTTCTTCTTAATCTATGAATTACTATTAAAATTATGAGGATAATAAGCTTTATTGTTAACGTTCTTCAGTTTGTTGGAATTTTCTGATGGGTTCGCTGGATTGTTCCTCCATTGCGAATTTATATTATTAAATTTATTATTACTCCAACTGAAATTAGGGTGATTTTTCCAACCAGGATTATAATAATTTGAATAAGAATTATTAGTGCGATTTTTTATTATATTTAAAGTTTCATATGATGATTGAGAATCTATCATTTGTCCCAATGAATTTTCCTTAAGCACAGAAGATGTCTGAGAATAATTCATTTCATATTGATCTATTGTCTTTGATATGGTAGCAATTTGAGTAGCCAAAATAGATATTGCATCAGAATCATGAATACCAGCTATTCTTTTCGGAGTTACCCTTTCAGAGGGCCATTAAAAATTATTAGTGGACATCTCTTCAATTAAAGAATATGCTTCATTGAATGGTTTTGACATTAATGATCCATCAGCAGTAGCGTCAATTATAGATCTAAGAGATCCAGTCAATCCATTATAAAAAGTTTGAATTATTAACCAATCTGATAATGCATGGTGCAGACACATCCTAAGGAGATCTTGAAATCTTTCCAAAGTTTCATAAATTGATTCACCTTAAAATTGACAAAAAAATGTGAATCATTTCTAAGCTTAGCAATTTTTTACAGTGGGGAATATTTAGATAAATATTTTTGTGATAATTTTCCATAAGTTCTAATAGATACAGGTGCTAACAAGTTTAAACACATATTAGCTTTATCCCTTTCTGAAAAAGGAAAAAGTTTAAGTCTGAAGACATCAGTCGACACTCCATCATATTTAAATGAAACACATAATTATAGAAAACTAGCAAGGTGTAAGTTAAGATCTTCAGTCAGTGTTCTCCCAAACTGGTTATCTTATAACATTTGGATAATATCAGGTTTAAGCTCAAATGAATTAGTCGCTATAGCAGGGTTTTGTATACACAAATGATATTCATTTGTTATAGGATTCGCATAATCTCTTAAAGGTCTTTGATGATGTTCATTTTCAATTCCTGGATTATTTAAGTTTGTAGCTATTTTTTTCAAATATTTTAACTCTTTTTTTATTTTTGAATTTTTATAATAGTTCTTTCTAACTCATAATTGTAAGGTACTAAACCTTCAAAACTTAAATTATGCATGCATAATCACAATAAGCAATTAAAATAAGCAAACACACTAAAATATAAAAATATTAATTAAACTACAATTTTTCTTAATATAAGTTTTTCAGTTCAAAAAAATTCTTCTAAATTATAAAGTAAGTAACTGTTACTTCCCTGGCAATGTCGCAAAAAACTTGATGCGGGTTTTTGCGTAAGCATTGTAAATATATTTCAATATTACAACACACACGGTAACACAATAAATAAATATGCAGATCAATCTTAGTAAAAATCACTTCAATTTAAATTGTTTTATATCTTAAAATCATTAAGTTGTCAAACATAATATTTATGTTAGTATACGTATCGCTCAAGTAATAAAGGGCTCTAATGAAGTCCTGAGCATTAATCTCACAGGAAGATGAAAATTCTTATAGTTATAATGTAAAACACAAAGTTTAAACTATAAAACTTAAGTAAGAAAAACTAATCTAAGGTAAATTAATGTATACTAAAGAACTAAGTTAACTAAGTTATTTTCTAAACTTTAAAGTTAAACTTACAAAGACTAAAGAAAGTTTTGTAACGAAGAGTTTAAATTTAAGAAAACAACATTCCCCTTTACAATTAGTTTATGGTTAGTGAAGTAATTAAAGTCATTTAAAATTATATATTAAATTGTATTGTGTCAAATAGGAGCAATCCTATTTATTACCATCTATCAAGTGCATAAAGAACATTGCATAATCTAGAGTTTGGTTCCTAAATTTATGGTTAGGTTGAGAGGATACTAGCTCCCACTTCTCCCTCCCCTGACAGCTAACAGTCTCACTTTAATTTTGAAGCAGCTGGACTAAATTGGGGATTTTAGTCTGTCACCCTAAAATCTCCAATTTTTTGCCAATCAAAGCATATTTCCTTATTTATTTACACTCAACCCCATGGATTACATTCTCACCCTTGAAATTGAATGTGACTCTGACCTTGTTGTAGAAAGCATAACCCTTTTAGATCTTATATTTCTCAAAAAATTTTAACATTTTAATTGGCCAGATCGAAACTAAATGAAGATAAGAGTTCAAATCATCACAATTTATTGAAATTTAAAACCTTGCACAACAATATTAATTCTTCACAAAATCATATCTCATTGTAGGGAAAATGATAAAGAAAACTACTCAGAATTCATGAGAATGATACTACAAAACATGGATTTCATATATAAAAATAAGTTTACAAAATAAAGAAAAGAAAGAACACAACTTATCTCAAAGTCCTTCTTAAGCAGAACTCTTAAAGTTTCCATTAAGCACTTTCTCTCTTTACAATCACACTCAATTCTCTCTAAGAAATGCAATGAAGAAGAAATCTCTAACTTTCCATCTCCTCTTACAGCTCTAGAAGAAAATCGTCTCCAAAACCTAACTTTTCTTTCTAAGAACTCACATGCCAACCCGTCACACTCTCCACACGCGCACACAAAGACCTCTCTAGACTCCTATTTTAATTAGAGAGCGAGCCTTATCTTCAAAGGAATTCAAAATTACCTCCTTTTTTCCCAAAAGGCACATCTCTTCATATCAAGAGACAAAATCCCTTCATCCAAGAGACATGTCTCTTCATTCAAGAGCCTTTCCAAAGTGTCTAAAAGCATTGAATCACTCCATGGGGCGTTTGAGTTACATGGAGCCTTCAAGAACTTCTAAAAAAAAGTTAATAACTGCCACAATTCATCTTAATTCATCTTTGGTGCCTCTATCGCCTGTTCTAGCGCCTTTAGCTCCAATTTATTGGATTTTCACATTGTTCTCTAGATTCTGGCACCTCTGACATCAATTCTGGTGCCTCTGGCACCTTTTCTCTATAAAATGGAGCCTCTGCCGCTAGTTTTGGCACATTTTGACTCAAAATTTCTTCTTTTTTGCTCCTTTTTGCTCAAAATTTCTAAAATTATTATACCTACAATAAAACATAAAAACACACTTCTTTAAAGTGCAATATCACCAAATATAAGCATAAAATGTATACATAAAATTGCATATTTTTTTGGTGTATCACAAATTCTATGAAGAATTGGTCAAAATATCATCACAATGTTTTAAAATAAAATGAAATCCTTAAATCATTCTCATCCCACAAGATTAATTACCAAATGCAAGGAGAAATAAAAGGAACTACTCAGAATTCAAGGAGAAAAAATAAAAACACTTGATTTGTATTGAAAGTAAAGTTTTACAACAAAAAATTAAACACAAATACAAAATACTTATCGTTATGTCTTTTCCCCAAGCAAATCCTAAAGTTTCCTTGAAGCAATCTCCAAACTCTTACACAAAATAAAGACTCTCACTCACACACATACACACACAAAAACCTTTAAGAAGTCTTCTCCAACACACCACTAAAAAGACTCCATTTCATCCATATTTTGGCAGTATTAATAGATAACTAAAAATCACCAAAGGTAACTTCAAGCATCCTTTCAAAATTTGGCCAAATTCAATGGATATTCTAGAAAGTTGGTTACTGGCGCTATAACGCCAGTCAGGTCGATACCTAGCGTTATAGCTCCATGGGTGGCGCTATGAAGCCATAAAAAATCTTTTATTTTTACTCTATTTATTCCTCATTTTCCTTAAATGTCCATTCCATGTACATAAAATTGCAACATACCTTCCTTGAAAGTGCAATATCATAAATAAAATTCATAAATTAAGCATGAAATGCACACTAAAAATAGGTAATTTTTAGGTGGATCATATAGATTTTCTTTTTTTATTCATGTCCTCTTTGAATAATCTATATGATATGAGTGAGAGATTTATTCAAAGAAAGGAATAATACAATGACATATACATAAACAAGATGACAAATTAAAGTTTTTAAAAAGAATAAAAAAACTGGCAACTCCGCTGGAGATGATTCTTTTTCTCCACACTAGGAGTTTTGTTTTTGTTCTGGGTTAGAGCCTCTGTCTCTCTAGATTAGGAGTTTCACTCATATTATTATGACCTAGATTTTTTCCTTTGAGTCACTTGTTTAGCTTGTTGTTTGACCTAGGTTTTTAGTCTTTGTGTCCATTTTTCTCACCCTCAAAAGTTTATTTGTTGTATTATCGCATGCACCAAAGTTTTTGTGCTTGTTGAATTGGTTTCTTGAACTTTCATGGTTCTTTTATCATTATCACTTTTTGCTTCACAAAAATGGATAGAAAAAAGGTGGTCACGATCGCCACTAGTGAGGGAATTTTATTTCCTTCTCACCCAACATAATGGGTGTTCGAGAGGAGGGCATTACTTTCATCTCCTTTAAGTACCCCATTTGGATTTCTTTAGAAAATCATATGCCCTTTGAGGTGCTTTCTCTGTTCCCTCAACCTTAAAATGGGAGGCAAGCATTTCAAGTTGCACTTGTTGTCATGGTTCGCATCACATCTGCCTCTTTGAGACAAATAAAATCAGTACCTGACAACACCATGTCACAGTGCTCATCAGTCATTTCCGAACTATCAGGCCATCCATCTATGTTCTTACAGATCACCCTGCCAGAGACAAGAGAGTCTTCTATCACTTGTAGGGTTGTTACTGCTATCACTATCGAGACTTCTTTTGCTTTAGTTCCCTTAGAGATTCCACATGCCCTTAGAGTAGGTTGGAGGGCCTAAAGAACCAGTAATAGATCGCTATGGATTCAATAGCACGTCTACTAATTGGTTTCTATACCTATTCTGGCTCCAGTTCAGGAGGTGTTTTTGGCCTCTCCGACTTAGAGTCATTTTGCTACTTTTCCTAGTTGTACAGATCATGTCATGGCTGGAAAAGTTTCCCATCTTCAGGACGCAGGTCATTCTCACCCTATAGCTTATGTTGATGCTACTTCCATGAGTTCTCAGATCAATAATATTACTTCCTATTTAAGAGGAAATGTTCCCTCTAGTTTAATGACCGTCTCAGCTCTCATTGTTCCAGGTTTCTCTAAGGTCTTGCCTGTCCATACATTGAGCAAAAGTGCTTAGAGGAATAATAACATATTACTGTGATTATAGTGGTTGAATTATCCATAGGACTCTTTTCCTATTGTGATCCAGTTGAAATAATATCTTATACTCTTATGGCTAATAATCACTATGTTGCACCGTCCGGTCGTGCCCTTGACAGGATCATTAGAAAATCTCTGACTCCTCATGATGTAGATTGATCTGGATCTATAATCCATTTTTATATTACTACAAGTTCTCTGACTACATAGATTATAGAAGCAATTTCCTCCTCAATAGGAAAGGGCTTAGCTATTTCATCCATTAATTCAAATCTCCCCGTTTCTATTTTCTCTAAGGTTACATCTCCCCTTAGATTAGACCAGAGGGCCTGAAGGACTAGGAATAGAATACTATTTTTACACCAGGTTTACCGGTATGTTTCTTTGCCTTTTACAATTCTAATTCAGGAGGAATCTCAGGTTCCCCAAGCTGAGAATCACATTGTTGAGTTGTCTAGCCGCGAAGATCATAACTGGTTAGGATAGCTAGGAGGTTTCTCCCTCCTCAAGAAAAATATGGATTTGAATTTGTGGTTCGTATTGATGACTCTATTACCAACCTTCTATCCAAGAGGAATGTTGGTCTAGTTTCCTCTTTGAGAGGGTGTGGTCATGTTTCTAGAGAATAGTTCATTGTAAAGATCTTTGAAACATCTGAGTAGGTTATGCAAGAGCTCCTCTACTTATCATTATAGTTTTAGTGGTAGGAGACAAAGATAAATTTCTCAATCCCCTTCTATGCAGGCTATAAAACCCACTGATGAGTTGTATGGGACCCTTGTTGTGGCACTTAGAGCCACTACACCATATGTTGTACTAAGTGTCACAATGATGCTGTTATAGAAGCTTTTTCTGCACCTGATTTGATCACTGTTTCCATGAGAAATAACAAAAGTATTGTTGCTTCCTCTTCATTGATTAAGATTACTTTGTCTTATGTCGATAAAGGGAGCACTGGGGCACACCACCATCAATTCTCACCTTATTTGAGGATAAACTTTTGATTTCCTGGCTTTGTCAAATACCCGGTGGGTTAGGCAAGTTTCTTGCACCACATATCTTGATAACTTGGCCCCCATTATGGAGGCCACGGGTTTGATTTCAGATTGTGTTGTCCTTCAAGTGAATTCTATATATGAGCCAACTCAAATAAAGCTTGAGGCATGTCAAAGGCAGATCCTCAAAATGATGCATCTAGGAAACCCTCCAATCTGCTAAAGGTCCTCATTGAATAAGTGACCTTTTAGGCAAAGCTTTGCATGACTTGGATAGTATGAATGTTATTCCCCATCTTATTGCCAGTCTCCTCTGATATATATACTTCTGAATAATGAGTTGTTGTGCAATGTGTGGTTTATGCACCTAACCAAGATGTGTGAGGCTATGTGGTGTAATATTTCCTAAGAAGGAAATTTTGGTTTAGAGTATGCTAAAAAGCCAGGAAAGCCAAACACATTTAATACTACATGTAGAGTGATTTCTACATTTGACAGCGAGGGGTTCCTTGCCTTTGCTCTGAAGAATGTTTTATCTTACTTTTTTCACTTTTTAAGCAAGGTTAGAATGAATTTTTTATACTCTGATAGAGGGGAACACTCCCAAAATCTCTTGTTAAAAGGATTTTCTATCCACTAGAGCATTTTGCTAGTCTCATTCAATCCATTTTTAGCCACTATACACATCTCTTAAGCTAATTGAGAGTGCCTCATTCAATCTGAGCTAGTTTTTCTCTTTTTGGTTAGCCTCTTAATGAGAGCATTTCATTGCTTAGACCACTTTATTTTTCTAACATGTGATTTAGTCAGTCTACCTTGAGTGTTTAGCCACCTGACTAGGATATGGTGCCTCACCTATCAAGAACCTTATTGAATTATGAGTTTGTTCTTTGTGAAAGAGCATCATTACAAGATGGATCCATTTTCTATATCCAACGTCATAAATATTTTTATTTAACTTCCTTGATTAGTGTCAACTTTTCAAAAGTCATGTTGAACTAATTATAGCACGTTGTCTCTATAATCAGTCCATGAATTGTCCGTTATTTTACTGGTTGACCTCTTTATTTATCTAACTAATATACACCTTGATTAAAAGATAGTGAATTAAGAATCTTCTTATCTCTACATTTCTTGATGATTTGACTCAAATTTTGGAAGCGATTGAGGTGGCTTCAAAAATAATTGTGCACCCTAGTTGATCTTTCCTTGGGCTTGCCTCAAAGAATTCTTGAGGTTGAATCTACGATAGATCTTTATGACTAGTATAAGCCAGACCATGCATGCACCTTCTAAGGATTTGAAAATTCTCATGGTATGGGGAAGTCAAATTCAATCTGGATGACTTGATCCCTTTCTTTAGTGTTTTTTCTCCTAAAATCTAAAATATGCTCAAGATGGTTAACTTACTGTTACTAAACTAAGAATAGATTTAGATATCAGTTCAATCATCTGCTTGTTCATTCAATTAAGCTAATTAGAGCTTACAATGAACATATCATATTGGCTGAGAATTCTTATGCTTAAATATGAGCGTAGGGTTCTCATTTGAAAGAAATAACATATAAACCTTACAAAAGAGAAAATACTCACCAAATATAGTAATATTCCTAAATAAGTGTGAAAGGCTTCAGAACTAAAATAACTAGGAGAAGCTTGAGGTGAGCAGTGAAATTTGAAGTAGTAGCATAAAACTCTTATGATTATTGAAATTTTGATTCTCTTAATAAGATCCTTAAGAGTATAATAATTCAGAGAGTTGCTAATAGACGTAGATATGGTTGTACACTTGTAGTTAACTTAAACACATTTTTTCTATGCTTTGCACATCAAACCTCAAGTAGTGGTGGCCCTTCCATCTGAAGCGGCTGGCCTTCTTTATGGTGTATTCAACCACCTTATTTTAAACTTTATGCATCGACCTTTGTGTATAAGTGGCCGAGACCGATCCTTTGGAAGTGGTCAAGCCTTCTTCTTGGGGTATTCACCACTTGGTTTTATGCATTACGCGCTGACCTCTGGGTCATGGAGGCCCTTCCTTTGGAAGTGGCTAGCCTTTTTTGTGGGGTATTCACCCACCTTATTCTATGATTTATGCATTAAGCTTTGGGACTTGGTGACCCTTCCTTCAAAAGTTGCTATGATTTCTTCATGGGGCATTCACCCACATGGTTTTATGCATTATGCATTGACCTTCAACTCAATGCGGCCTTTCCTTTAGAAGCGGCTAAGCCTTCTTTGTGGCACCCACTTGTTATTGCGCTTTGTGTTTCATACTTTGAATTTAGGCTACCCTTCCTTTATACACAGCTAGCTTTCTTCATGGGGTATTCACCCACTTTGTTATACACTTTATGTGTCAACCTTTGGGACTAAGCGATCCTTCCTTCGGAAGTGGCTAGCCTTCTTAGTGGGGTATTCACCGACATATTTTATGCTTTATGCATAAACATTTGAGTCTATGTGGCACTTCCTTCAAAAGTGGCTAGCCATCTACATTGAGTATTCGCCCACTTGGGTTTACGCTTTTTGCATCAGCCTTTAGGTCTGGGTGGCCATTTCTTCAGAATCAACTAACACTCTTTATGTGGGTATTCATCCACATTATTTTTTTTACTCTTTATGTGATTACCTTCAGGTCTGGGTGACCCTTCCCTTAGAAGTGGTTAGCCGTTTTTGTGTACTTATTCTCCCACCTTTGTTTCCTTGTGCTTTATGTATGGACCTTCGGGTTCAGGCAACCCTTCTTTCAAAAATGGCTAGCCCTCTTTGTGTGGGTATTCAGCCACCTTGTTTTCCTTATGTTTTTGTCAATGCCCTTCGGGTCTAGGAGACCCTTTTCTCGGAAGCAGCTAGCCATCTTTATATGCGTATTCACCGATCATATTTTCTTTATGCTTTATGCATTGACCTTTAATTTCAGATGATCATTCCTTCAAAAGCAGCTAGCCCTCATTGTGTGGGTACTCACCCACCTTACTTTACTTAAGCTTTATGTGTCGATCTTCAAGCTCAAGTAGTCCTTCTTTCGAATGTGGCTATCCTTCTTTGTGGGTATTCACCCACCTTATTTTACTCAATGCATTGACCATTGTGTCCATGTGTCCTTTCCTTTGAAAGTGGCAAACCTTCTTTATAGGTGCTCACCCACCCTATTTTACACTTTATAAATTGACCTTCATGTTCAGGTGGCCCTTTCTTTAGATGTGGCTAGCCTTCTTCATGGTTACTTACCCAACTTATTTTATGCTTTATGCATCAACCTTCAAGTCCAGATGGTCCTTATTTATGAAGTAGCTGGTATTATTCATTTGGAAATTCTAAGTGTCTTTGATATGCAAATTACAACTTTTCTTGAAATGAATAGAGAATCAGAAATCTTACACTGACAAGAATATGTTCTTATACATTTAATTTTTACCTAAGTTATTAAAAGTTTCTCTTAAGTTAAACTATTATATTTGTTAAATGAAATTATAGAAATTTATAAGTTAAAACTTCTACCATAAGTCAAATTTTTATGTAGAAAAAAAGTTACTTGAGGACAAGTAACGTTTAAGTTTGGGGGATTTTGATACACAAAAAAATGTGCAATTTTATGTATACAATTTATGCTTAAGTTTGGTGATATTGCACTTTATAGAACAATATTTTCATGTTTTGTTGCAGTTATATTAATTTTTGGCATTTGGAGCAAAAATGAACAAAATAACATACTGGCGCCAGAGGCACCAGAACTAGCGCCAGAGGTGTCATTTTACAGAGAAGAGGTGCTAGAGGTGCCAGAGGTGCCATAAGTGCCAGAATCCATAGAGGAGCATGTAACTCTAGTAAATAGGTGTCAGAGGCACCATAACAGGCACCAAAGGTGTATTTAGACCAATTGTTGGCGTTTATTGACTATTTTTTAGATGTTTTAGACGGCTCCAAGTAATTCAAATGCCTCATGGAGTGGTTCAACGCATCTAGAAACTTGGGGAACACTCTTTAACGAAGAGATATATCTTTTGGATGAAGGGATTTGTCTCTTGGTGGTAAGAGGTGTGTCTCTTGTGAAAAAGGATGGAATTTTTGAATTTCTTTGGATAAGAGGGCCTGATGCCACTCTTAAGAAGTCTCAAAAGGTCTTTTGTGTAGAGAGTTTTGTCTTGTGTGTGGTGAGTAGAGTCTTTAGAGGAGAGTTAGGTTTTGGAGAGGATTTTCTTCTAGAGTTGTATGATTTGAGGGAAGGCTAGAGATTCTTCTTCATTATATTTCTAAGAGGGAATTGATTGTGACTGTTAAGAAAAATGGTACTTAAAGGGAACTTCAAGGGATTTGACTAAGGAGGAGTGTGCTATAAGTTATTTTATTTCCGTTCTTTGTTGTGTAAACTTGTTTATATATATATATATATAATCCATGTTTTGTCGTATCCTTCTCATGATTTCTAAGTAGTTTTCTTTATCCTTCTCCCTACAATGAGATTTTTTTTTGTGAAGAATTAATAGTGTTGTGCAAGGTTTTCAATGTCAATAAATTGTGATGATTCAAACTTTGATTTTCATTTACTTTTCGATATGACCAATTGAAATGTTAAAATTTGTTGAGAAACATAAGATCATAAAAGGCTATGCTTTCTACAAGAAGGTAAGAGTCACATTCTATTTTATGGATGAGAATGTAGTCCATGGGTTTGAGTGCAAATAAATAGCAAAATATTTTTTGATGGGCATAAAAATTTGAGATTTTAGGGTGAAAGATTAAAATCCACAATTTGATCTAGTTGCTTGGAAACTAAAGCGAGATTGTTAGCTCTCAGCGGAGGGAGAAGTGGGAGCTCTAGAGTGGGAGCCAGTATCCTCTCAGCTTAACCATAGATTTAGGGACCAAACTCTGGATTAGCCAAGGTTCTTTATGCGCTCGATCGATGTTAAATAATAGGATTGCATCTATTTGGCACAATACAATTTTTATTTAATATTAGATGATTTTAGTTACTTCACTAACCATAAACTCATTGTAAAGGGGAAGGATGCCTTCTTAAATTTGAACTCTTTGTTACAAAACTTGTTTTAGTCTTAGTAAATTTAATTTCTATGTTTAGAAAATAACTTTGTTAACTTAGTTCTTTTTGCTACATTTCAATTAGCTTACATTAAAACTTACTTTCGACCTATTTTTCTTACTTAAGTTTTTATAGTTTGAATATTGTATTTTACATTATAACCCAAAGAATTTCCACCTCCTTGTGTGATCGATACTTAAACTCTATTAGAGCCCTTTATTATTTGAGCGATATGTATACTTATGTAATTATAATTTTTGGTAGCTTAAAGATTTTATAATTCTAAATTATTTAAACTCAAGTGATTTTTATTGTGATTAATATGCATAGTTACTGATTGTGTAGCAGTGTGTTGTAATATTGAAAGATATTTATAGTGCATACCAAAAACCCGCATCACTCTTCTTTGAGGGTTTTCACCCACACCTTTTACACTATATGTGTTGACCTTTTGGCCTAGGAGGCCCTTCCTTTGGAAGTGGTTAGCCTTCTTTGTAGGTATTCACCCACCATATTTTACACATTTTTCATCAACCTTTAAGTTTAAGTGAACCATCCTTTTTGAAGCAGTTTGACTTTCTTTTGCTTTTTCACCCACCCCTTTTATGCTTTATACATCGATCCTTAGGTTCCATCATTCCTTCCTTTGGAAGTTAAGCTACAATCATTGCTTGTTGATACTTGTGGATCTCATCCCTTGCCCCTATTAATCGAAATGTTTATTGAGATATTATGCTTATATATATATATATGATGTACATTTCATTAAAAACCAATTATTCAAAATCTTATATACTTTGTAATTCAATTATTGAGTAATAAACGTAAATCTTTTGATATTGCACTTATTTGAGCTTATTGTGATGAATTCCTTATATTGATTAAAGGAACATGACATAGTTGAGGAAAATAGATTAGCATATAAGATAAGTCTTGTGCATCTCTTAAAATGGATTGTTGAATTACCATATTGGCAAGGTGTAAGTCATACGTTTAACTTATACCCAGCGCAACCAGAAATCAATGTAAGAGAAGCCACATACATCTCTTATCCTTTCTCCTCAGTTCCATGCTTCAAGAAGGCTAGAACCACCATCACCCATCATAAATGAGTGTTTATCCACTCATCTTAAATGAGTGTGGAAGATACCCCTTTTGATGGATTTTATCTTAGCTTTATGACCATGCATTCCTTTTTTAATGTATCTTTCCTGACTAACCTTCACAGTATCGTGGTTGACTACAGTCAAATATGATTAATACTCTTCATGTGTAAAAGAAGTCCTATGTGTCTCTTAATTTATTTGTTGGATTTTCATACTAGTAAGGTGTAAGTCCTAGCACAACCAATGATCAACGTGAGAGAAGTCATTGTACCTCTCTTACTATGAAATTTTGGTCACACATTTTGTGTGGGTCCAAAACAGCTACCCTACTCATTTTAAACAAGTGTGGAAGACATCATTTTAAGGGATTTAAGCTTCATTTTGAGGCTAAGCATTCCATGGTTAACACATCTTGCAGAGCTAACCCTTATAGTAGCTTGATTGACATAAGTCAATTTAGATCAATATCTTTAATATGCAAGAAATTCATGCACTCTTCCTAGCACTCTTTTTGGTTTCTTGATCCATATAAGGTCTGAATTAACATATTCTATACATGTTGAATGAATGAGCTAGATATGCTTATCCCACCAATCATAAATGAATGTGGAGGAATCCCTTTTGAGGGACACATTTAGGTTTAGCTTTAGAACTATAGACCTTATGGTTGGTTTATTTTTCTTAACTAACCTTTTTAATATCTCGAGTGACTAAGGTTAATTATGATTAATATTTTCCATATATAGGAAAGCTATGCTATTCTCCTAGTATTTTTTTGGTTACCCACTCTATATAGGTTCTAAATCTATAGTATTCCACTCATAATAAATGAGCATGGTAGATACCATTGTCTAATTTATTTTAAATGAATGTGGTGATTCCCCTTTTGAGGGATACACCCAGGCTTAGCTTTGTCGTCAAACACTTTATGGTTGGTGCATCTTGCTTAACTAACCTTTTCATTATCTTGATTGACTGAAGGCAATTTCAATTGATATATTTCATATGCAGGAAAGGCATCCATTTTTTCTAGCATTCTCTTCAACTACCTGTTTTATATAGGGTTCAAATCTATAATATCCCACTCATCATAGATGAGCATGGTAGATACCCTGGTCCCATTTAATTTCAAAGACTGCGGTGGTTCCCCTTTTGAGTGATATACCTAGACTTTGCTTTGTAACTAAATGCCTTATAGTTAGTACATCTCTTAACAAAACTTTTCAATATTTTGATTGGCTAAAGTAGGTTTTAATTGATATCATTTGTATGTGGCAAAGTCATGTACTTTCCCTAGCATTCATTTTGGATACCCATTTCATATAAGATCTAAATCTATCTTACTCATCATAAATAAACATTTTAGATACTTTAACTAGCTCATTGATGTGATTTTAATCATCATAACTGTTATGAGAACACTCTTAGCCTTATAGCAATTCGCTTTTGAAGTCTCTCAAAGTATATGTCCTTTTGGCCAATTCTTTTTGGAGAACATCAACGACTTTGTAGCCAGTCCTTACAATGTGTCTTGAGTCATATGATGCTTTAGTCAACTCTATCATGAGGATGTCTTGTATTTTGACATCGTTATCTCTATATTGGCTCTTTAAAAAGTCTCTCAAACCATATGACCTTTTGAACAATTCTTTTATATAAGCATGTGTGGCTATATAGCCACTTTTTGTGATGTTTCTAATGCCATATGATGCTTTGGTAGGCTCTATTATGAGGACATCTCAAATTTTGACAGTTTTGGCTTCACAATCACCCGTCAAGAAATTTCTCAAGCCCTATGACCTTTGAGAAGGCTCTTTTATGAGGATGGATTCTTGATTGACACCCTTGGCCTTCTAGCCATTTGAATTCCAACACTCTTAAACCACGTGAACTTCTACTGACTGGTTCATTTAGGAGAGCACATGTGGCTTTACAACCACATTGTGTGATGTTTCTTAAACTATATGACACTTTTTTCGACTCTATTATGAAGATGTCTTGTCTTTGGATACAATCGGCTCTATAGTCACCCTTTACAAAGTTTTTAAAACTATATGACCTTTTGGTTGGTTATTTTAGAAAAGCTCCTGTGGCTTTATAGCCACTCCTTGTAATATTTTACAAGCCATATGATGCTTTAATTGTCTTTGTTATAAGGACGAGTTATCTTTTAACGTCGTCAGCTCTATAGCCACCCTTTATAGAGACTCTCAAACCATATACCTTCTCATTGTTTCCTTATATGAGAGTGCAATAGATGACCCAGATCACATTAGATGATCAGTCCTTCTCAATTAAACATGATGCTTTATGCACGGGCTAGTTGCCATTTTAATTGGGATGTTTTGTTCTTTACAGCTACCAAGTTGTTGTGATTGGTGTTTCACTCAGCAAGAACACTTTAATTATTTCTTCATATGAGGGAAGAACAAATAACATGGATCACACAAGATGATTGAGCTATTTGAAATTAATCATGGTGCTTCAGGCATGAGTTAGTTTCCGCTTCAATGGGGATACTTTGGTCTTGATGACCACCTAGTTGTTCAGATGGGTTCTTTATTCAAGGGGATCAGTTAGACTCATAACCAGGGACCCTTTTAGTAGAATCATAACAAACAACTCAGATAATATGAGATGATTTGTCCTTCTCCTCTACCACTTCAAAGAAATGTTAGGCAAAAGGTTTTATCATTATATTATTTTGAAGTATAGGTTTGACAAATTGATCTGCTATTATAGAACCGCTCAATAAAACCCTATCCAGTAAAACTTGCCTGGGTGAGTCCTTTTCATGGTTAATCTATTTCAAGTAGCTAGCCACGCTCACACTCATACCAGTCTAATAAATATGGTATAGCTAATCCCTTTTCATGGTTAGTCAGTTTTGACTGGCTAGCCATACCTTATCCTGTATATTTGGCTTGGCCAAGTTCTCATGGAAGGCATGATTTCCAGTGCTTTCTTTCCTGATCAATTTACTCTGGCTAGCCCTCAGATAAGATGTTGTCCCTTGTTCATTCGTATGTGACCTAGCCACCATTTTTACCTCCTTGGTTGAATATGTGTCCTAGTGCATCCCTCCCTAATGTACTTAAGATCTATATATTTTGATTCACTCTTAAGATTGCATGTGAATCCAAGCATTTTCCTTCCTAGTGTAACCATCACCTCATTTAAAGCCTATCTAGTAAACCTGGCTTGGATAAGTTCAGTTTATTTTCTTTTTGGGATGATGTTTCTACCACTAAGGAAGATTTTAGGATTCTTCCAGCAAGTGCCTAATGCCTTAACGGTGAAATACATTTACTGGGGGTCCATTATTGTAATAAATTTTGGATGTCATAAATTTCATGGTCTACTTGAGTGCTACAGAACTTTTTATATTTTCCTAGTGCCTACAATATCTTTTCAAACCATCTGGTATGTGTCACGAGAACGAAACTAAGATCAATCTCAATGTAAACACACTTAGGAGAATTCATAGTGGGTTAATGCTAATTCTGACCATGGGCATGTTTATTGTCTATCGTGGTGTTTATAAGGCATAACCTAACTATTCTGAGCCTCCGAAGTCCCAGGGGAGTCCTCAAACTCTCCCACACACATTTTAGAAGAAGTTAGATTTAAGACTTATATATTTGTGTGGGGGTTCACTACGTCAGTTGACACCCAAATCTCCAATTTGAAACTTTTTGAAAGTTTATTTTTGATGGGGTCATATTTTAATTATACAAGGATTCACGTAGCTTCCAGATCACTTAAAGTGCTCTTACAGACATCTGGGTAGAAAATTGCATTTTAGACCATTCGGGCAGTACTTGGTCCCAGGCAGCAATTTTTGTCCAATAATGTGTATCCTCAGTGTTCATATATTTGTTGGAGAACCCATTTTCACTCCTAAACACATGGGAGGCAAAGGAGTCAAGCTCTCTGGGGAATGGGCACAAAAGCATCTGAATGGGCACAAAAACGCCCATGTATCAGTTTAGTGCCTCTTAAGAGGCACTAACTTGCCTATGGGTGCTTTTACGCCCATGAGGGGTTCCTTTGCACCCGTCTTTCAGGTAGATACATGGGAGGAACTTTTCACCTGATTCTCAGATGTTAACTTTACTATGAGTGCTTTACACCCGCCTCTTAGGCACTATTTTGGTCTGTGGGCATTCGAGCGCCCATGCTGGGCACTTAAGCGTCCAGATTTCTTAGCCTGATCTATGACAACCCAAGAGCCCTCTGCTACTATACCACTGTAGCTGCCTTCATGCTCAACAAATTAATGACATAAAATAAGAGACAAAAGCCTTTGCGCCCATTTGGGTGCAAAAGTGTCTGATTATTTATCTCAATCAAAATTTGTTATGCCATGCATGTAAGATGTCAGACAAAAGGGAACCGCTAAAGGAAACTTTTGCATGGTCCCTAGGCCACTTCTGGGAAGGATCAAAGCAAATCAAGGGAGGGGTTAGCCAATCTTTTGCATAAAAATCTCTTAACAAGCTGTGTGGAGCAAATGAGTTGGGTAGAGCCCAATGCACGCTGAAGAAAATTTTGGCTGGTGTGGCAAACAAAAAAAAATATGTAGGGAGAGCTCATTTCTAAGGACTCCACTATTTTCAAACAGAGAGGAAGAGAGTTTATGGAGGAGAAGGAGATTATTAGGAAAAAAAGGAGCTCAAGTGAATAAGAGAACTCTTCTTCTTCTTCTTCCATCTTTTTTCTTCTTCCTATTTTTATTTCTTTAGTTTTCTTACCCCTTGTGAAAGAGTCTTCCTTCTTCTTTATCACATATTTTGAAAAAGGGAGTGAGGTTTGAGAGCTATTTGATAGAGAGGAAATGGGTTTGGAGAGGAGATAAAATAATGAAGAACTTTCTTCTTCTTCTTTTCTTCATTTTCCTCCACCAAATTTTGTTTTTTCTGTCAACTTTTCTCCTTTTTCCACCACCAAACTTTGGGAGAGAGTGAGAAAGCATGAAGAAACTATCGAGAGTGAGGGAAGGTGACACATCTCTTTTTAAAAGGAGAGCCTCTTCCCAACATTAGAGAAGGCATCTTGTGACTGTGACATTCTCTTCGATGAGGAGAGCATCCTCTCAGATTTAAGAGTAGGGGGAGAGGAGCGACTCTCCTACTTGAGGATAGCTTCATTCTTGTAATTGGGGACATCATCAAACTTCACAAAGGTGATATTATTGTTTTCTCACATTTTTCTTACCTTAGCGAGCCTTAGGATTGAGTTAGATGATTAGGGATTTGTGGTTGTTATCTTAGAGAAATCGATAGGATAGAGGTCCAACATGGATAAATCCCTTATAAATTTGAGTGATAACATAAAAAAGCCTTTCCCTAAACCCAAAATTGGTTGGAATCTATATTTCCCCTAGTTTTAGTGATTCCAACCATCCAAGGAGAGTTTGAAACACTTGGGATATTTAGGATGAAAAGAAATTTTTAGCTAGTTCATCCAATCAATGGTGAAGAATTTCTCCTTTGATGAATCAAAGGATGAAATTCCTCACACCCGTAGCTAAAACCAGAGGCGACTATGTTGCTTATCCATGTATTGAAACCTAGTTACCTATATAAGAGTGCTAGAGTGGGTACAGCTTATGACATCATATGCTTCATCGTGATGAATGTCTCTACATTATTGCATGTAGGTACGACCAGCCTTCCCATCCTGGTCGACCGATCATGTAGGTCAAACTAGCTGCTCTAGCCTAGTTGACCACTCACTTAGGTCCAGCTGGCCACCCCAGCCTAGTTAACCGATCTCTTAGGTTTGATAAGCCACCCTAGCCTGATGGACCATTCACTTAGGTCTAAGAAGTCACCTTGATCCGATCAACCAAACACTTAGGTCAAATCAATCACCTTAGTCTGGTCAACCAATCACCTAGGTTCGACCAACCACCATAGCTCAGTCAGCCAACCAGTTTGGTCTAGTCGTCCTCCCTATCCCAGTTAATTGAATGCTTGAGTTTGTTTGGCAACCCCAGGCCTAACTTACACACTGGCTACATTGCCCGGGATGACCACTCTTGTATGATGTACGCTTTGCAAGCTCGTTCACATCATTTACATGATAGTGCATAACACACATGAGTTCTTCAAAAAAACTTTTGATATGCATTTTGATAATCTAATTTGCATGTAACTTTGGCTTCAGTAGGTGCCATATTAGGTGCCTCTTCAAGCACTATCACCCATATTATTTACATGTATTTCACACGCATTTGAGGCATGTTACTTGCATTTCCTTGGAAATTAAATGTTAGTCCATAGTGTATGAATTTCCCTAGGGGAGGTTGCGCTCTTCACCTCATGTGGCACCATTTGGGTGCCTCTGAACTCATTGAGTGTGCACCATTTACGCATTTGAAGTTCCAACATTTTCATGTTGCTTGATGACCTACCATCATGTTTGCTCATTGCCCATCGAAGTAACCATAATATTGAACCTTGTGTGATGCTTGCTTGCATTTGAATCTATCTAAATGCTTTTGTGGTGAGCCAGACTCGGTAGGTCATTGACCTGATGTTGTCCATGATGCTTTAACAAACTCTCTTTGTCTGGTAGATCTAGAGGAGTAATGCAAGTCAAAGCATTGGAATTAACATAAGAATGACAATGTTAAAAATACAAAGGATCTAACATATGTCACCTGACATGTTACAGGTATGCATTTAATGGTATTATTTTAAAATATAAAAATTATTTTTCTATTTATTATATCCATCCTAATTTTAAAACTATGCAAGTAGCAAGATAGGCCATATATAAGGTCAACCTTTTTAAAAATTCATCTTTGGTGATGTTTATTAGATCCCTTGGATCCTTAGAACAGGGCTAGAATTGGAGACCCAGTCAAAGGCAAACATACCTGGAGACTTTGCCCCAAGCTCTTAGATGTTAGTTAGGACACTTCTCAGTAGATGGTGTGCTAGACTAGGATTATGATGCTAGATAGTTATTTTGGATGCCTCTAGCTATTGTTCTTTGCAGGCTATTTTATTCTAGTCATGAGTCACTTTTTGTGCTTTTTTTGGGTGTTCTTGTATGCCTATTTTGGTATGTATGGTAATATATTATGGTGGTCCTCTGTCAGGGTGCATTCCATATATATGCACACCCAGAAGTATAATAAAAGGTGGAGATATGTAATGATTATTACTAACCATTTTCTATACGCGTTGCTTGGCTTTCCCACTAGGCATGACCCAGGCATGTTGCATGATTGTTTGGCTTTCTTGCCAAAATTTTTTTGTATAGGTAGATTCATTTTTACTTTTCTTGATGTAATTTTTAGGGTCCTTCGAAGATTTTTGTAGTGGAAATAAGATATGGGCTCGAGTTGTGAGACATTTGGCATAAGAACCATGTGATGGGGGATGAGGTGAAGATACTCATGTCTTGTATCTTAATTATACATTTTACAATACTGTATAGAATTAAGATCAGACATGTATATGTGGAGTTCAACCTCACTTTTATTTCTGGGATATGTTGCACACCCAGGGACATCGGTTGTTTATTATTTCATATTTGGTTTGTTTTTCCCTGCTTTCTTGCATGCTTGTCTACTTGTACTGGCTTCACCATATTTGGCTTGTATTTTTTCTAGTATAAGTTTTATATTTAGGTGTTATCTAGCATGCTTAGGGTGTTAGAGGCTTCCCGGACCAAGACGGGGTGTAAGTTCTTTATGGTGTTTACAGCTATATAGTTGGACCTCTTCGTTCCTTTCCTTCTGGAGGCAACACTGCCATCTGTCTTGGGACTGTAAGTCCCTCTTTTTGAGCTCAAACTCGTAGGACATAAAAAATAGAGTTTTCCTTCTTTTGACCTTAGTGTTATTGAGGTTCTCTGTGGATGATGAAGTTCACTGATTGCTGATAAGGGATCTCTAGATGTGTTAAGTTGACTATTTGCATGACCAGATAAACTTTGGGTCCTTCTAGCTTGGGATGATAGGTCTGTGGTACCCTGGCTACCTCTACCTTTCAATATTACTCTTTGCTTCCTCTTGTTGTGTCCCTTTAAGCCTTGTCACTCCTTTGAGTTCATTGGAATTACCTTGACAACCCAATTACAGATGAACTGACGTCTATTTGGGATACGATGATTCACCCTCTACCGTTATAGTCTAGTGAGATTTGAAGTATGGTGATATCTCAATCAAGAATATTTGGTGTTTCATAGGTTACTCATGTTGATGAAAAGCTTTCTATTTGGTGTGTGAGAGATTCACGATCTTCCTTATGGCTTAGCAGGAGCTTTAAAATCATCGAGGCATTCCATATAGAATAACCATCCTTTGGTGTCTTATTTCACCATTTTATGATAATGTAAGCAAAACCCATTTTATTGAGAGTATTTTTGGGTATCCCCCAAGATGTAATTAACCAAAGGGATACATCCCTTTGGGAGACTCTTGACCCTAGACTTTTAACTCCTCACTACATATATTGGTCACCCTTTAACATACCTTGTGTCACCTAGAATATATTTAGATTCTCAATTTGAGCTTGATAGAACAAAAACTTGGGTAATGTTCCTTTCTTTAACTTCCGCATCATTTAAGACTAGGTTGGCCTCAAGATCTGATGTATCTTGGATTTGTGATACCTTCTTTAAATCTGATGAGATGGGATGTATTGAGGATTTTACTCTTCTATCACTCGTTTGTAGAGGTGATTCACAAATTTTAAATGGTGTTTTAATGAAAATGTTAGATATCTACCTTTAGAGATGATGTTGAACACAAAGAGGAGCATCAGATTATAATCAATGTGGGATCTAAGACTTTTGGAGCACATCAAAACAAAATGAGGTGCCTTAAGTGATAAACAGTGTGATGGACACATTAATAATTGTAGGCCTACTTTGATTTTTTTTAGTAGCACAGGGCCCCTATTTTCTCATTTTGGGAGACAATTCCTCTTATAACACGGTGAATTTCTATAACAGAAGAATCGTCCTATTTAACGATGCTTTCAAATACCATGTAGAGTCAAGATATACAATATTTTCTTCTTTTTATGTTAGGGTTTTACATTTGGATGAAGAAAATTCTATTATACTATGAATATTTTCATTTACTTGAGCAATAAAGAGTAAATGAAACCTACTTGCTTTAAGGAAAGGAGAGGTCTCAGATTTAATATCATCTTTTCTTTCATCAACCATGTGACTTTATTGAAGAGTCTCCTTTTTGATTCCATCTTTAAGTCTTACTCAATTTAGGAGTGACTTCAACAAATGAGGCAATCTTCAAAATTTTTAGTGTTTTGAGAAGTTTAAAGATCAAATCAAAAGTATTATTAATTTTAATATCTCAGAAGGTTGAGGAATAACAATAGCATTTACAATAGTAATAGTCCTAGCATCCAAACTTTTCAATGGTGGAAAGTATCCTTCTGATTTATTGTCAAAATGACATGAGAATTCATTGTCAAATTAGCTAAAACCCATTCCGAACTTGATTGGGGACCCACCATTCAATTAGTTTTGGTGAAAGCCCATAAAACTTCAATTCTAAAGAGAGAATAAGCTTGGGAGATATCTTTCCTGTAATGTGTATATTAAGATATCAATAAAGATCACACTATAAAATCAAAAAAAAATTCTTTGAATGAAATTAAGATTAGAGTTAGACTGAGAAGCTTTCATGGAAAAATGATGAAGGATTGTATCTTTAAATCTTACTTAGAATTTAGGTAAGGGTTCAAAGCTTAAAGTCCCAAAGTTTGATGGGCCCATAAAGATTCTGATACAAGGATTAAACTTATCACAAAAGATGAAGAAATGAATAAGTCACCAATGGAGTTGCCAGAAGAAAGCTTGTGAGGATTTTTTTTCCCACCATAGCTCTCAAAAGGCTTCTATGTAAATGAATAAATACAACATTCAAAAAAATAATATAATATCTCTAAAATACAAACATTATCTTAGAATGGATTCAATCATTCAGATGAGAAAAGTTCTTAGGACTTATGGATCCGCAGAACCAGGATTCTTCCCTTACCTTACAGGTGTAAGATAAAATTTATTGTAAATATGGGGTCTCATTCCCTACAACGAAAAACTCTCATTTTTAATTAAATCCTTAAAGCTTTGAGTCCTAAAGAAAACTCTTGATTAATGTAATCATTCAAATTACCCGAGATTAGACTTTCATAACTTGAATGGATGGTATATACTAGAAGAATTATGTTCAAAAAGGAGAATGGGACTTACAGCCTGATGATGATGGGTTATAGGAAAGGTTTAAAAATGAAAGAGCAAATTTGAGAAATGTCAATCAAAAGATTTGAAAGGGACTAACAGTGAGTTTGAACTGACCAAGTGAAGTTAAGAGATAAATTAAAGATCAGGATTTGACTAACAAGAATGATTTGAAATCCTAAACTAAGGAAAGAGTCTGGTAAGAAATGATTTCAAGATAAAAAATTAAAGCTTAGATTCTATGAAGAAATCTATAAATGAACTAATTCAGATTTTTGGAATAACGTCCTCGGTCAAGATGCTCATGGATTTTTGTCGTCCCAGGAACATTAGTATCTATTGAGTATGACAAGCCTCATAATCAGGAATTTACCTTGAATGTCAAGCCTAAACCAAAGCCTAATCCAAGGCTATTGAGGTTACTTAGCTAAATTAGACTTAAGAAATAAATTCTTAAATTATAAAAGAAAAGGAAAGAAGATTACTGGAGAGAAGGAGGAGGGTGGTTGGAAGGGAGGAGGCTTGTTGGAGACTTCTTCCTCTGCAGGTGGCAAGTCTTAGAAAATTTGGTTGCTCTTTGAGTGTTTTTTTAGGAATGTCAGAGATATTTATTGGTTTGGAAGTCTATCACAAAACGTCCCCACTCCCCCCCCCCCCCCCCCCCCCCCCCCCCCCCCCCCCCCCCCCCCCCCCCCCCCCCCCCCCCCCCCCCCCCCCC
>JXCR01140823.1:53930-64607 GCA_002079205.1 Phalaenopsis hybrid cultivar
CCATTGAGTCATCTGCTTGAGTGGCACATTGACAGTGGAGATAAACTGAATGGCTAATAAGCCACAAACAGCTGTCAAAGAAACAGTGTAACAGTTCATGGTCTAATCCATGGATGAAGTTTACATATTAATGGCATGTCAATTGGGTGTGGTCACACCCAAGCCTGATGTGACCAGACTGAGGAACTTTTGGGAATTTTTGTGTCTAAGCTAGGCGTGCCCATGCCGAGATACTTTCAAGCATGGTCACGCCAAACCTGGTGTGAAAATACCAGGCCAAAGATGGGACATTTTTTCTGGCCAATTTGGCTTCTTAAAACTAAGGGAAATGTTCATGCAAGTCCTATGTGATGAAAAATGTGGTCAACAATTTTAATTCATTATTTTCCTAAATTTTCTTTTAATTTTCTTTATAATTTGTTCTCAAAATTTTTAAAATTTTTAATAAGGTGGATGATTTAGAAAGATTAAGATTTAGTTTTAACTTACCATGAATAAAAGAAACTAAAGAAAAATAATTGATCTAGTCTTGAGACTAGAGGGATATTGATTTTGAATTTTCACTTCTTTTTATTTGATCGAATGTTTGTTTATCTTATTGAGAGTTTTATTATTTAGAATTTGAAGATTCTTGAGCTCATTCATTTAAGGGTGCTTAGATGAAGGGTTATAGAATGGAAAGAAATGCTTGTGATGCTTTATCTTATAATGAAATGAACCAGATATAATAATGAATAAAAAGGTAATCTGGCCTATAAGGAACGCAGACACATTAACAATGCACAAAGACAATCGCATCATCCAAAGTTGGAGAGAAAAACTCTTCCCAGCTGAGTCACTAGAAAACTTTGTTGGTTTTATCTTTTGACATGTAGGGTGCCTTTATAAAACATTTCAAATTTAAAGATTTAAATATTAAAGTAATCAAACATGACATCAAAATTAATATATTATCTTGAAATATAAATATGTCACTTTCTGATGAGTTTAATTATTTAAATTATTTTTTTTGGATTTTTGCAATATTTTATGATTAAAATTAACAAATTTTTTCCCTATATAATCTAAAGACTACATAAGGTTTTAATTAAATTTGGGTTAAAGGTTTTATATAGGCATGTGCCCTTAAATTTATATACATCTTGAACAACTAAAATTACTAAGAAAACTCTTGATTAAGGTTGTGATTTACTTTAAAAAAATTTTAAGTTTAGGATCGATGATTGATCATCAAAATTTCAAATTGAAAAGACTCAAAAGTGGAATAGTTTTTAATGGAACTCGAAGTAAGAAAAGGTAGGAGATGCTAAAGATATTGAGGACTCTTAGTGACATCTCAACTATCCTATTGTTCAAATTGAATAATTTTTAAAGATGTTTATTTAATGGTTTATTTTGATAATTTTTTCAAATGTTAGGACTAAGATCATACAATATATGGTCATGAGAAAGATTACGAGCTGAGGATTTAAGTTGTAACTGTACAGACAATCTCAAAATCGTAAAACTAAAGTGACATTCATTGAAAGAAGTGAAACCTTAGAATCCTAGTTTAAAGGAAAGGAAATAACATATACAAAACACATTTAATAAACTTATAACTCCACATAAAAGGTGCTACCATCTAAACCACCTAATCATAGTCAAAACTCTGCATTCTCAGTTTCAATGAATGCATTGGGTAAGTTGTTATTTATTAAAATTTTGTAGGTCATACAATTTGATTATAAAACAAGCTGCCTAAGTATGACTAGTATGCATAAATTCTTAAGGCTAATGTGAATTTATCTTTGTAATTTAAAATTTAAGCATTTTAATGTCTCAACAAGCTTAGTGATTTTATTATTTTGTGTTAAATCTAAGTGTCAAATAATCATAACATGATGTGTAGTAGGATATGCAAGTCTATGATGATGAATGTTTAGAAGATTCTCTTATAAGGCCAAATAGTATGCAAAGGCATACTCATTCTGTAAGGCGGCAATCCTTATGTGTCAAATTGCCTCTTTTCTTGCAATGAGTGAGGGCCTCAAAAATGTTTTTAAATCATTAAATCGATATACTTGTGGTGATATTTTATCGATGTTTTTAAATCTCAAAAATGTTTCAACTATATTTTAATTAATATCATTTTATTTACTTTATATGCATGATGTTCTTAATGTCGTGAATGTGATGTTTTGTGCAAAGTTGTTTTAATTATGAGAAATTAAGTTAGAATTATTTGAATTGGGTAGAAAATTTGTTCTTTAAAAGAGCCTACTGCTAATCTAAATAAGAGGCACAAATAAAGCACCTTATTTAAATTTGGTTAGACATATCGTGCAAGAAACAAAGACAATATGATAAGATGGGTACCAAACCTAGACCTATGTCAGAATCATAGCTTGACGTCATTTAAAATATTTTTGTTGGTTTATTTGTGGTTCAACATATTTCTTCATATTTATCCTCTCTAGGATAGTTTGGATGCTGGTAGTTAACCGATCACAACACACCCTAAATCTAAAAAAGGTAAACAACACAAGAAATAAAACCCACTTTACTATGGCGAACTAGTTTTAATTATAACTGCTTTAAAAAATAGAGTTAGCACATCCTAAGCTTACTATTGTAACCTAGAAACAAGCTAAGAAAATCAACAAAAACCTAAGTTAAAATTACAAGGAAATGAAACAAAGAAGAACTATCTACTGTCTTAACAAATGTCTAATTAGCAAACAAGGAAAACACAACACAAAGATCAACTTATCTAATCCTATGATGTCTAAAGGGTCAGTTTCTTATTATGTCTAAAGGAAGTGAGAAGATTGATCAAATTTTATTCAAGACAACCCCAGTTAAGATCTAATGGTTCCATCGTGGCAGACCCATTAATATTTTGGATCTACTTAGTCAACAAACATAGTTAACCTAATCCAATCAGAAATTTTTTTTCAACAATCATGGGTTGCATCATTCAAGAAACCTTTATAGTCCCGAGGTAGATTTTTTATATTAATGTCTTTTGGATTTTATGAGTTCATGAATTCTATTTTTCTCGACTTTTAGTAGAGTTTTGATAGAATTTTCTTCTGGTTAATTTGATTTTTAATAAGATTTTCTTAGGATTAAGTTAATTTTAATATTATTGTCCTATATTTTGAATTTTTGACAAACCTGGTCAATATCCCATGGATTCATCATTTTAGGGTCACTAGTGTTTGCTGTTTGCTTGATCAGGAATAATCAAAAGTTTTCTTGTTAGAAATCATAGGTTACCTCATTCAAGGATACCTCAAAATTAAATGTTAACTTAATTAGGTTTTAGTTTAAGTTTTAGTTGATTTTATCATATGGTCCACCTTTAGCTTTAGTGACTTTCTAATTTTAAGGATTTTAATTGACTTTTACTAGAGTTTACTTGTTAAGTGTTTTAGGCTTTTTCTATGTTCAATATTATGTTCTATTTTGGTTAAATTTAGTTTAGTTGTTTCATTCATGAGCATTTAGTTTAGTTTGTATTTTTATTAGTGATTTTATTAAAGTTCAAGTATGAGAAAACACCCTTCCCCTTTACAATGAAAATATGGCTTGTGAAGAAATTGAAATAATTTGAAAAATATATTTAAAAACTATTTTGTGCAAAATAGGAGCAATCTTATTCTCTACCCTCTTCTAAGCGCTATAAAGAACATTGACTAATCCAAAGTTTGGTCCCTAATTCTGTGGTTATGCTGGGAGGATACCGATTGTCACTCTAGAGCTCTCACTACTCTCTCACCGGAGGGCTAACATGCTTGCATTAGTTTCCATTCAACTGAACCAAATTGGGGAATCTAATCTGTCACCTTAAAATCTTCCAATTCAACATCCAACCAAGTATATTTCCCTATTTATTTGCACTCAATTCCATGGATGACATACTCTCCCATGAAATTAAATGTGATGCTCCCTTTATTGTGGAAATCATATCTCCTTTTTAGAACGTATGTTTCTCAACACATTTTAACAATTCAATTAGCCAGATCAAAAATTAAATGAAAATCAGAGTTCAAATCATCATAAATTATCCACATTTAAAACCGTAGAAAAAACAAAATAAATTCTTCACAAAAGCATGGGGTGTTTAGAACAAGTCTCCCTTTGAAAGTGTCTAGAAGCATTGAATCACACCATGGGGTGTTTAGAACAATTCTCCCGTTTGAAAATTTGCACAAAATTTGTCTTGAACTGCCTTAATTTGAAAAAGTCACACCTGGCGCATCATGCGTCATCATGCGCTGATCTGGCGCATCATGCGGCTGCACTCTAGATTTTGCCGTATCATGCGCCAAACCTCAAAATTGACTGTTTTTTCTCCAATTTTTTTTTTTATTTTTCCATTTTTCATCAAAATTCCTAAACACTGTGTACCTGTAACAAAAACACAAAAATACATTTTTATAAAGTGCAGTATCACCAAAAATAGGCATAAAAAGAGTACTTAAAACAATATATTATTTTTGTGTATCAAAATCCCTCAAACATAAATGTTACTTGTCCTCAAGTGCCACTTTTATTATATAAGAGCATATGACTTTAGGATAGAGATTAACTTATCACTTCTATACTTAGTTCAATAAATAGAATAGCGAAAATTAAGAAAAACCTTTAATAACTTAGGTTCAAACTCCAAGTCTAGGAATATCTAGTAATTAAATTTACAATTTCTGAATCTCTATTCATTTCAAGAAGAATTGCAATTTGTCTTGCTAAATACATTTAAAACATTCATATGAAATAGAACTTCATGAAAAAATTACTAGGAATGCTACTAATACTTAAATACAAGTTTAGAACGTGTAATAAAGCTCCTTCCTTATGTTAATTCAAGTGAAGCCAATTTTTTTATTAGGCATCTCCCCAAGCTTCTCCTCACCTTTTTTTTTTATTTTCCTTTTATTTTTCTTTTCTTTTTCTTTTAGGATCTTTTTAATCCCCCCCCTTTTTTTTCTTTTTCCTTTTTCAGGTGACGATTACTACATCTGGATAGCCTTTAATAGTTTTGAACTTCACTATGCTCTTCTTAAAGTTAAAACTCCACACCTCTCTTTACTTAATAAAGTCATACTAGTTTATGATTTTTCATAAAGCCTCATTCCTTTCTTCTTACATGAAACTCTAAAATTATTAACACTTCAAAATTACAATTTTTCTTTACTTAAAATAGAAAAACATAGTCTTATCCTACCATACCAAATATCTTTAACTTTAGAATTGACCTTTATTATTAAAAACTTTTTACTTAAATTTATTATAATATTTATAAACATAAATATAGTCATTAAAGTTAAATCATAATATCCCAAGTCATGTTAAATTAATTTAAAAAAAAATAGTTACTTAAGAACAAATAAAATTTAGTTTTCTCCATTTCAAAAGAAATTTTTCTTCCCCCCAAACTTAAATTTTTAAATGATTTTAAAAATATTTTTGTACAAAATTTTAGTTGGTCAAAGAAAACAGTAAATTCATGAAAATAAAAACTAACATGTAGAGGATTTCTGAACATGAAATCGGTTCTATATATTGTAGGTGCTAACTGTAAAATTACATAAAGGCTTTTAAACATAAAATAAAATAAAATATAATCTAAAGAATTTGTTGGGAATTAAAACAAAAATGCTAAAATTGAAAATACTACACATTCAATAAGCTCAAACTGAAAATACTAAAACTGAAACAGAAAAATAAAAAGTCTAATTTTACTATTACAAATTACAGGTCAACAAAACAACATAAAAATCTAAAATCCAACAAGTCTCAGATAAAAGGGCAACACAATACAAACAAATATATAAACAACACATAATGCCAAATCAAACTCAAGCTAAACTATCAGTTCTCAACTCCTTCCTCACCATCTGATTATCATCTTCTTCTTCTTCTCTTGCCTCTTCATCTTCATCACGAATGGGAGCATATGGAACAAAGTTGGGGCAAGCAGGAAAGTTCATATTAGGTTCACCCATGACATGTCTAACCATAGCATTTTGAACATCTATATCATGCTAAACTATCAGTTCTCAATCTCCTCTGCTGATATTCATCGTTATATGCATTCCTTGTTTTTATCTCTCCCAACTAAGTCTGTATATTAGTGATATCATATTGTTGAATCATGAGCTGGTCCATAATACGTTCAAGTGATACTTATCTAGTAGTAGATGCCCTTGCAATAGATGTAGAGCGCCTATCTCTTCTTCAACTTCTAGACTCAACAAATGATTCTACTCTCTGAATCATATGCCTCCCGATTGGATTCTAAGGTTGTAATCTCTCTTCATTTTTATGGGATTCAACTCTAGATTTTTCACATAGAGTCAAAATTAGGGCAGGATATCCTAATCATCCAGTTGTAGAACTAGCAGCAATACTTAGAGCATGTCAAACTATAAGTGCACCCACATATATTGCCTTCATGTTCTGAATGCAAAATTTCAACACAGCTCAATCCTTTGTAACATTAGCAAGATGATTTATAGGTAAAAGTCTAGCAGATATGAAGAGATGCCATACTTTGGACTAAATCTTCAACATGGAAGCGGGGAAGTTAATTATTTTGTTATTCTTTATCTTCCACTCCACTCTTCCATCAGTCAGAAAGGCAATGACTTCTTCCAGTGATGAATCAGTGATAACAAAAGCGGCATATTCATCATGGAAGGCATTCCTCAGCCCATATAATGCATTAATCCTTTAGGTAATCTCAAATTGCATACCCTCACCAAAATATGATCTCCCGTAGTGAACCTTAGGTTGGCATAGAACTCCCAAACCATCGGGACGATTATTACAGTAGTGAAGTAGCAAAATCGCTCCCAATTTTTTGTGAGAATCAACCTTTCAACCTCGCCTCTCGGGTTTGCAAACACCCTTTCCTAAATCAATCTTTGGGTTTCAATTTGTGTATTGTAATAGTATTGGGCCTTGAAATTAACATACTTTTAAGCATCATATTCACCCGACGTTCTTCCTCTTATTGTGCGGGGAGCCATCAGAGATTCTACAAAAATTCAAATAATTTCAAAATAAATTACTAAATTGCAAATCTAACTCTATAAGCAAGATTATTTGGCAAGAAACTTTTCACCATGAGTTTTCTTCAAGCATTTACATAAAAAAATCCCATTTTTTGGATCTCCCAAAATACATGGTGAAAATAAAAAATTTTTAAGTGAAAGTGAAGCTCTTACTAAGAGAAGATGAAATCTATATTTTTTGACCCCCAAATCCTTCTCCTTAGTCTGCAATGTGATGCTCTAGACTAAAGGTTGGAGGTGGAATACGACCAAGCGGCAAAAATCGAGATTTTTCTTGCAATTTTGCAGTTTTTTTAGCCAATCTGGCATGCTCAGACCTTTGGCACATCATGCGCCAAGGCTCTATAAGTTGGCGCATCATGCGCCAGAGCGTATTTTTGCTAGTTCTCAGTTTCTGTGGAAATCTGCTGCATACCACTTTACGTCAACCTCTATTTGACTCAAATAAACCTTTCTAAGCATAATTAAACATCAAACTAACACCAAATTTTCACAAACAACACAAAACTCATACTTATATATGAAATCAGTGTTATTACAAACTAACATTTCTGAAGCCAACACATAACAAATTTAGTGTCCTGAAACAAACCAACGTCCTAACACTGAAATCTAAACATCAAACTTCAAAGCAATAAACATAGATAGCACAACAATAGAAAGTAAAGGTAATCTATCATAACAAACTAAAACAAATAATACTAGACAAAATGTTTCGTGCTTAACTCAACTTCAAACATCTTCTTCGCTCTTGCCCTCCTGGATATCTCACATAAATTTGTAGTTCACAAATAGATTGTGGAAGGACCTAAATGGAAATTCACCAGTTGAATTTTCCTCCTCAATTCACGCATGCTTCTTGAACATAAGTATCAGACCATCTTCGATACACTCTGTATGTTCAAAATGTTCCTTGAGTCTCCAATCCAGGTGATCCAACATTTTAGAAATATTCTCTATTGCATGCATAAGATTATGCACCTCTTTCTCTATCTTCTTGATTCTCTTTGAAAGTGCACTTGAGTTGTAATAGGGCTAAATAGGTGATGAATTTTGGGATCCTTGATCCATTAGTACATTCATATCATTTTCATCTCTCTTTCTATTGCAATAGTAGTAGACTTCAAGATCCATCGGCTTCCAAAGCAGTAGTACTTTTTCCCAACTTTCATAAGGTACTAGCAATTGACTGCATAGTTAGAAAATAGTAGATGAATGTCCCAATCTAGTTGCAGATCCATTCACAATCAAACCAAAAATAGATTTTATACATTTGGCTCCAATATCAATAGATTTTATTAGTACATTCATATCATTTTCATCTCTCATTCTATTGCAACTGTAGTAGACTTCAGGATCCATCGGCTTCCAAGGCAGTAGTACTTTTTCCCAACTTTCATAAGGTACTAGCAATTGACTGCATAGTTAGAAATTAGTAGATGAATGTCCTAATCTAGTTGCAGATCCATTCACAATCAAACCAAAAATTGATTTTATAATTTTGGCTCCAATATCAACAGGTTTTCCAGTTTGAATATAGTAGTTCAGATAACACTCTCCTTAGTGACGGTACTAATTTTTGTAGGCAGTAATTTTGAGGAAATGAAGAAATGCCATGCTTTTGAAGTAGGATTTAACAATGATGAGGAAAAACTCACATTCCCATCATCTCGGGCTTCCCAATTAGCATCTTCATCCGTAAGGTAATGATAGAATTCATCCATGTTGTCTCTCGTAGGGGTAAAATTTGCATAGTGACAGACAGGCACGTTCTTGATCATAATCATTTCGTTGATTCTTGAAGGAGTGAACTGCACAAACCTACCTCGCACGTAGATCATTCCTTGGTTGATCCCATGAAAATTTGCATAAAATTCTTTCACCACATGGATGACTACAGTGTCGATATTATAGCAAAGCACTTCCTAACGCCTCTACGCAATAACTTCTTCGACTCAAGTATTCTTGATTCATAAATCTCCTCTCTTTTATAAGCCTCTTCTTCATTATAACTCGATAATGCAACTTCTATGCATTGAAAGTGATGATCTTTCTTCGGTTGAAATTCCAAATCTAACGAAGTTTCTAGAGGGGGAATCCACAGGAATTGAAAAGTGGTGACTCTTCCCTTCTTTTCCCCCCTAAAATATGTTTTGGAGTCAGTTTTTAGGAGTTATTTGAAGGTGTCCCCACTAAAAACTGCCAAAAACCATCATTTGAAACGTTTAAGTCATTTTCATCTCCGCGACGCATCATGTGCCAATCTGATGCATCATGTGTCAGCTCTCTAAAATTCTGCGCATCATGCGCCAGTTCCAAAATTTTGGCTGTTTCGATTTTGATCAAATAAATTCTCAGTATTTTCACAACATTAGGCAAATAAAGATGTTTCTAAAAATTTTTTTCTCAAATACACAAATTACATAAAGACATAAACATAAACATACATATAAGATTTCAAACAAAAACTTAAAAATCAAAGTAAACAATGAGGCATATGGGTTGCCTCCCACAAAGCACTTGGTTTAATGTCGTCAGCCTAACATTCTCAGTCTCATTTTGGCTGATCCAACATGATAGTCTCTTTAGCATTTGGTCTTTTTCCATCAAAATAAGGTTTCAATCTGTGCCCATTCACTTTAAATATTCTTTTAGTTTTGGGATCTTCAATATTGGCTGCTCCATAGGGATAGACTTTTATAACTCTAAATGGCCCTTTCCACCTAGACTTCAATTTTCCAGAAAATAATTTCAATTTTTTATTATATAACAAAACTTCCTGTCTAGGTTCAAATACTCTTTTTATTATATTTCAATCATGTCATCCTTTCATTTTTTTCCTTATAAATCATCGCATTATCCTAAGATTCATTCCTAGTTTCTTCAAGCTCATTCAATTGCAATAATCTTTTCTCACCAGCTTCTTTTAAATTGAAATTAAATTCTTTTATCGTCCAATTAGCTTTATGTTCCAATTCAACTAGCAAGTGACAAGTCTTCCAAAAAATTAATCTATATGGGGACATTCTTATAGGTGTCTTATAAGCTGTCATGTATGCCCATAATGTGGTATTTAATCTAATAGACCAATCCATTTTATTAGAATTAATAATCTTCTCCAAAATTCTCTTAATTTCACGATTAGATACTTCCGCTAAACCACTAGTTTGGAGAAGATAAGCAGTTGTAATTTTATGTATTATATTATATTTTTCCACCAATCTTGTAACTGTTGCATTTCTAAAATGAGATACTCAATCAGTAATGATTACTCTCGGCATTCCATATCTTGTAAAAATATTTTTAATTAAAAATTTTGAAACACTCCGAGCATCACATCTTGGTAAAGCGATTACTTCTATCCATTTTTAAACATAATCCACCGCAATCAATATATAGATATTTTTAAATGAAGGCATGAATGGTCCTATAAAATTTAATCCCCATGCATCAAAAATTTTAATTTTTAAATTAAAATTTAGAGGCATTTCTTTTCTTCTAGAAATATTACCTACTCTCTGACAACGATCACACACACACACACACACACACACACACACACACACACACACACACACACACACACACACACACACACACACACACACCTATC
>JXCR01140823.1:71437-95947 GCA_002079205.1 Phalaenopsis hybrid cultivar
CAAAATATAAAACAACTCAAAATTTAATCACAAATATCACATAAAACTACAACTTCAACCAAATTAAGACGTCTCTATGGGATGATCGGGAATCCCTCAGAGGAGGTAGCCTGCGGTTGCTAACGAGGCTTGCACGGTTTAAATAAAATTATGAAACTCATTAAGTTGGGTTTGATAAGTTCATTTGGACTATGTGAATCCAATAGAAAATAGTGATGCCGGAACGAGGGAACCGTAGGATCCTAACCGGTGTCGCTCTAATCAACTTTAATATGCCCTCATAAAATTTAAAGAACTTCAACCATAGGGCCACCTGATTTGATATTATAACTTAACACACTAGATAACTCAAACTCGTCGCGGCAAGGAGCTTTGAGCTAGCTTGGTGAGCAGCACGATCATCTTCAACAGCAAAATCTTTCTTCCCCAGCTAAACCAATCTTCCTTCCTTAGACTTAAACAACAAAGCCATAGGGCTTCGAGGTTGCTTGCTTATGCAACCTAAATCCTCACCTTATCTTTAGGCCTTTGCATAACCCTGCTATATAATATAAGCCCTAACTCGTCTTAGGATTTCAAGGTTGTCGTTTGTCATGATCTAAATCCTCACATCTTCCAGGCTCTTTGTGTGATCATTTCACACGAATGTAAGCCCTAACTAATAAAATTGGCAGGATGAAACACCTAAATATTTCTCCTCAAAACTGAAGCCAAACATCAGGATAGCTTGGGAAGTCACTGAGGCTCTCCTCTGTATCCATGACATCCTCTAGTCCTTCTTCCTTTGGATTCTATAATAAAAAAATGTTCCAAATTTGAACCAATCCCCTTCACACCTCTCATGCCCGATTTCATTGAAGAGTCCTACCCTTTGAAATTCCTTGAAGATAATTTTTCTTGATTTTATCGAGAGTTTTCTTAAGTGACTTTGGTCATTTAAGATGTAATTAACTATAGAGGCTTGCNCAGAGAGGCATCTACAAACTTCACACAAAGCTTCCCTAGGATCCCCTCAGTGCATCCCAACCATTTTTCCTCACCCATTCCCACTGCCGAAGCTCAATTTTGAGCTCGAAACCCTGCCAGAAACCAGGATAGAATCCAATACACCTCCACAGTCCACCAAACTCAAATTAACTTCAACCACACCTTCACAGTAGTGAAAGAAACTAAATCCTCATCAAATCCCTCTTCCATAGAGCCTCTACCATAGCTCTAGACCAACAGCTGAAATCGAGCTTGGTCAAATTTATACCTAGGCTTTACACCAAGACCAGGGACTCAATCCCTAGCCTTCTTGGGCCCCAACGAACATGTCGAGCACCTCTGATCAAAGCCTCCCTTCTCAGAGCAAAGTTATAAAACTCCTCCTCCTCCCGAGCTTATTTTGATTCTCCATTTATTTAAGCTTGATTTCATGGTACCTTAGCCGTATGGATGTTTTTGTATCCCTTAGACGAGTCCATAGGATCAAGCCCGAAGTGATTTAATTGAGTCTAGGCCGAGATCTTAAGGTTTTAGTGTGGACGGGCACGGGATCATTCTATCGGGGATGATGCGGGGAGATGTTCGATCAATCGTGTATCAAATGGAAGGGGGAGATCGCGTCGGACAGCACTTCTAGACGTGAACCGCGGGCCGAGTCAGCAGCTACGTGGACGGCGGCGTCCAACTAGAGTGCGCCACGCATGCCTTCGGAGCTGTCTAGAATCTAGTTAGTACGTGTTGTTTAAATAGATAAATAGGGTTTTTTTCCTATTTATTTAAATACCCTTAACTTAGAAAATATTTTGTGTAGAAAAATCACAAAAATAAAATAAAAATACCCTCTTGCTCAGTGAATAGATGAGAGCACATAGGAGAATAATGTGGAATAATTTTCAAGTCCATTTGATGCATAAAATATTTTTAATTAATAAAATACTATTTGGAATCATTTGATTCTCCATGCATATTGACATATCACCTTAGCTTGAAATTTTGACATGTTGGAGCCTCTGTAAGGAGGAATATTCTCTGACTTTTCCAAAGTCAGAGGAGGTTCCTATATAGAGATCCATATTTTTCAAGTTATTTAACATCATTTCCTTAAAATAATCATGGGAATTAGCATATTGGTTATTAAATCCCAAGAAATTTTTGGAAGGTCTAACATGACCAGAGAAAATTTGAAAATAATTTCATGGGTCAAGTCATTTAAAACATCCTTGAATTTTCCAAATACTAAATACTGAGATAATTAATTTTGAAAAATATAAAAATTTAAATGACTTGATTTTTGATCTCCACTGTGATTTATGATCCAGAGAGCTCATCATAAAAGTTTCAAAATATTTTGAGTTCATTTGATAACTTAAATTGATTTTTAAAGATAAATACCACTCTTAACATTTAAATGATTTTTTAAAAATCAAAATTAAACTAAAAAAATTATGAAACTTAGTTGTTTGAGTTCTCTGTGATGAGGGGTATTTTCTAAAAGTAAAATGATATTTAAAATAAAAACTTAATTTTTTGGCCTATTCTAAATATTTAAATAATTAAAAATTCATAAAAAAATCATAAAAATAATAAAACTCATGGAAATGTTCTAAGTTGTTTCCTAATCACTTAGGAATGATTAGAATATTTTTTCTGGTTTTCTAAATAAAGATATTGAATTTCAAAGCTTAAAAATAAATCTTTTTTAAAAAAAGGCTAAAAATGAGTTTTTTACTATAATAATTCCAATAAATCAAGAAAAAATAAAAAAAATATATAAAATTTGCTCCTCTGAGTTCTCTAACCTTAGGGAGATTTTTTTCAAAAATATAAAACTTAATTTTCACCACCTAAAATATTTTATTTTTATTAAATAGCCCGAATTTGAAATAATTCTAATAAATCATAGAGAACTTAAAAAATTGTGAAATTTGACTGAAAGGCTCCTCTAGTCTAGGTCTATTTCCAGTAAAAATTTCAAAGGACTATAATTTACCTTGGTCAAGTTAGGAATTTTCTTTGAAAAATCCTATTTTNTGAGCTAGCTTGGTGAGCAGCACGATCATCTTCAACAGCAAAATCTTTCTTCCCCAGCTAAACCAATCTTCCTTCCTTAGACTTAAACNCACTTAAACAACAAAGCCATAGGACTTCAAGGTTGCTTGCTTATGTAACGTAAATCCTCACCTTATCTTTTGGACTTTGCATAGCCCTGTTATACAATATAAGCCCTAACTCGTCTTAGGACTCCGAGGTTGTCGTTTGTCACGACCTAAATCATCTTTAGGCCTTTGTATAGCTCTGTTGTACAATATAAGCCCTAACTCGTCTTAGGATTCCGAGGTTGTCGTTCGTCACGACCTAAATCCTCATGTCTTCTAAGCTATTTGTGTTATCATTTCAAACAAATGTAAGCCCTAAAATAATAAAATTGGCAGGATGAAACACCTAATTATTTCTCCTCAAAACTGAAGCCAAACATTAGGATAGCTTGGGAAGTCACCAAGGTTCTCCTTTGGATCCATGACAACCCTTAGTTCTTCTTCCTTTGGATTCTATAATAAAATGTTCCAAATTTGGGTTCTCCTCTGGATCCATGACATCCCTTAGTTCTTCCTCCTTTGGATTCTACAATAAAATGTTCCAAATTTGCTAGATCCATGACATCCCCTAGTTCTTCTTTCTTTGGATTCTACAATAAAATGTTCCAAATTTGAGAACCCATGACATCCCCTAGTTCTTCCTCCTTTGGACTCTACAACAAAATGTTCCAAATTTGAACCCGACATCCCCTAGTTCTTCCTCCTTTAGATTCTACAATAAAATGTTCCAAATTTGAACCAATCTCTTTCACACCTCTATGTCTGATTTCGTTGAAGAGTCCCACCCTTTGAAATTCCTTGAAGATAATTCAACCTCTACGTCCAATTTCGTTGAAGAGTCCTACCCTTTGAAATTCCTTGAAGATAATTTTTCCCACACCTCTACGTCCGATTTCGTTGAAGATTCCTACCCTTTGAAATTCCTTGAAGATAATATTTCTTGATTTTCTCTAGTCCTTCTTCCTTTGGATTCTACAATAAAATGTTCCAAATTTGAACCAATCCCCTTTCACCTTAGTTCTTCTTCCTTTGGATTCTACAATAAAATGTTCCAAATTTGAACCAATCCCCTTTCACCCTCCTCCTTTGGATTCTACAATAAAATGTTCTAAATTTGAACCAATCCCCTTTCACACCTCTATGTCCGATCTCATTGAAAAGTCCTACCCTTTGAAACTCCTTGAAGATAGTATTTCCTGATTTTTATCGAGAGTCTTCTTAGGTGTCGATTTCGTTGAAGAGTCCTACCCTTTGAAATTCCTTGAAGATATTTTTTCTTGATTTTTATCGAGAGGATTTCGTTAAAGAGCCCTACCCTTTGAAATTCCTTGAAGATAATATTCCTTGATTTTTATCGAGAGTAAATTTTTTTGAAGAGTCCTACCCTTTGAAATTCCTTGAAGATAATATTTCTTGATTTTTATCGAGAGTCTTTCGGTGACTTTGGTCATTTAAGATGTAATTAACTATAGGGGCTTGCCCTTATAGGAAGCATGTTCTATAGTGGCTTGCCCTTATAGGAAGCATGTCCAACCTTTGAAATTCCTTGAAGATAATATTTCTTGATTTTTATCGAGAGTCTTCTTAAGTGACTTGTCCTACTCTTTGAAATTCCTTGAAGATAATTTTTCTTGATTTTTATCGAGAGTCTTCTTAAGTGACTTTAGTCATTTAAGATGTAATTAACTATAGGGGCTTGCCCTTATAAGAAGCATGTCCAAACCCAGCTATTCTTTGAAGATAATATTTCCTGATTTTTATCGAGAGTCTTCTTAGGTGACTTTGGTCATTTAAAAGCGTTGAAGAGTCCTACCCTTTGAAATTCTTTGAAGATAATTTTTCTTGATTTTTATCGAGAGTCTTCTTAGGTGGCTTTGGTCATTTAAGAATATTTCATGATTTTTATCGAGAGTCTTCTTAGGTGACTTTGGTCATTTAAGATGTAATTAACTACTTTCTTGACTTTTATCGAGAGTCTTCTTAAGTGACTTTGGTCATTTAAGATGTAATTAACTATAGGACTTGCCCTTATAGGAAGCATGTCCGAACCCAGCCTACCCTTTGAAATTCCTTGAAGATAATATTTCCTGATTTTTATCGAGAGTCTTCTTAGGTACTTTGGTCATTTAATATGTAATTAACTATAGGGGCTTGCCCTTATAGGAAGCATGTCCGAACCATTTGGTCATTTAAGATGTAATTAACTATAGGGGCTTGCCCTTATAGGAAGCTTTTCTCGAACCGTCCTACTCTTTGAAATTCCTTGAAGATAATTTTTCTTGATTTTTATCGAGAGTCTTCTTAAGTGACTTTAGTCATTTAAGATGTAATTAACTATAGGGGCTTGCCCTTATAAGAAGCATGTCCAAACCCAGCTATTCTTTGAAGATAATATTTCCTGATTTTTATCGAGAGTCTTCTTAGGTGACTTTGGTCATTTAGCTTAATATAATCTATTTAATCTTTTATATTAAATAGAGGAACTTGTCGGCAAATACAAAGGTTTTGCAGACCAAGGCTTTGGTCATTTAAGATGTAATTAACTATAGGGCTTGCCCTTATAGGAAGCATGTCCAAACCCAGCTTAATATAAACCCTATTTAATCCTTTAGGCTTGCCCTTATAAGAAGCATGTCCGAACCCAGCTTAATATAAACCCTATTTAATCCTTTATTTAAATAGGGGAACTTGTCGGCAAATACAAAGGTTTCACGGATCAAACGGACGTCATACTTTCCTTAGTTTATTTGATCGAGCCTCATCCTCAAGTCTTGTGTTTGCTTTGGGATAGATATAGGATTTGAGGTACAGTGCTCTTTCATTTTAAACTATGAAAACTATGGGACCGGACGTCATACTTTCCTTAGTTTATTTGATCGAGCCTCATCCTCAAGTCTTGTGTTTATCCGATGTCATACTTTCCTTAGTTTATTTGATCGAGTCTCATCCTCAAGTCTTGTGTTTATCCTTTAGGATAGATACAGGATTTGAGGTACAGTGCTTTTTCATTTTAAACTATGAAAAATATGGGGTCTAACGGACCTCATACTTTTCTTAGTTTATTTGATCGAGCCTCATCCTCAAGTCTTGTGTTTATCCTTCGGGATCCCTTAGTTTATTTGATCGAGCCTCATCCTCAAGTCTTGTGTTTATCCTTCGGGATAGATACAGTTTGAGGTATAGTGCTCTTTCATTTAAACTATGAAAAATATGGGGTCAGTTTCATTTCATACCCAGGTACAGTGCTCTTTCATTTTAAACTATGAAAAATATGGGGTCAGTTTGATTTCATACTTAGTACAATGCTATTTCATTTAAATTATAAAAAATATGGGGTCAGTTTGATTTTATATTTTTCTAAAACTAAATATTTTTATCGAGCCTCATCCTCAAGTCTTGTGTTTATCCTTTGGGATAGATACAGGATTTGAGGTACAACGCTCTTTCATTTAAACTATAAAAAATATGGGGTCAATTTGATTTCATATTTTTCTAAAACTAAATATATATGTAAATTCCTTTCATTTTAAACTATGAAAAATATGGGATCAAATTGATTTCATACTTCAACGTCCTTCCGCAAAAATTATGGGGTCAGTTTGATTTCATACTTCAACGTCATTCCGAAGCGGGCGACGGGATTTTGATTAAATGGGGTCAGTTTGATTTCATACTTCAACGTCCTTCCGAAGCGGGCGACGGGATTTCGATTAGTCAGTTTGATTTCACACTTCAACGTCCTTCCGAAGCGGGCGACAGGATTTCGATTCCAACGACCGACAGCTTCTTACGGGCAACCCCACAAACCAACCTCGAAATAATTGCCGACATGGTCCAACTGTACCAAATCCGAGACCTTTTGAATTGGGAGTCCGACTTTTAACATTCCATAATTTTTCAAAATGTTGAAATTTATCTTTTGATATTCGTTTCGGTAAGTGTCCTTGTTGAATTAACTTTTGAGCACAAGGCGAGAAGTAACCAAAAGGTAATTTCATTAATTCATTAGAATCAATACCCAAATTTACATTTTTTTCAAGCTCAGTAGAGGTAGAAGCACGGTAAAATTTAATCGGCTTTGAACCAACACTACGGGACTTATTCTAAACTCTCAACCTTTTGAGAGAGAATCGGAGTAAGGGTCATAGTATTCACATAGTGGTTTATTCGATCATATATTGTTTCATTTTCATTCCTCTCTATATCTTCTAGGGATATCTTGTACTAGGTTTCTTCTGCTTCGTCATCATTATTTCATCTTCAGAACTATCTTCATCAACAATCTTGATAGTTGGTCTAGTCTATTCAATAATTAAATTGATCTTTCCTAGTCCGCATCCCCGGCCTCGACCTCAGGTGCGTGAACTAGAAGAACCTCCATCAACCTGTTGTAAGGGGTGTAGAAGGTTGTTGAAGGGGAGTTGTATGGCCTCCTTTTTGTGATTTTTTTGAACCTTCATCTTTGTTTGTGATACCTTCATGAGAGAAGACAGTCCTCTTTGGAGGCGTGTAGTAGGTAGCATTTTCATGAATACCAACTTCATGCACTGAAAATGGTTGTAGATCTCCCTTGATGCAATTTTCTTGACCATCTTTNTGATGGGGTTTCGATTCCGGCGATCGACAGCTTCTTACGGGCAACCCCACAAACCAACCCGAAATAACGCCGACAGTACATCTTTGAAATATTGCAAGTGCATTACATATTCTAAAAGGCATTCCCTGAAAAGCAAAATTTTCATAAGGGCTATTACATGTTATTTTCTCTTGATCCTCAGGGGCAATAGGTATTTGGTGATAACCGGTATATCCATCTAGAAAACATAAATATTTATGCCCAGCCAATCTATCCAACATCTCGTCCAAAAAGAGTAAAGTAAAATGATCCTTCAGGTTGGCTAAATTTAATATTTATAATCTATGCAGATTCGTCATCCGGTGACTTGCCTTGTTGATATTAATTCATTATGCTCATTTATCACTACACTTACACCTTCTTTCTTCAGAACATAGTGAATTGGACTCACCCAAGCACTTTCTGAAGTAGGAAATATTATTCCCGCATCTAACCATTTTATAATTTCTTTCTTAACCACTTCTTTCATCATAGGATTCAAAATCCTTTGAGGATCAATTCTTGGTTTATGTTGATCTTCCAATAAAATTTTATGTATATAGATTAAAGGATTGATTCCTTTAATTTTAGCTAATGTCCATCCAAAGGCTTTCTTATATCTTTTCAAAGTTTCTATCAACTATTGTTCTTGGGCATCAGTTAGTTCTGAGGATATTATGACAGGGAGTGTAGATGAATCTCCTAAGAATGCATACGTCAAATGTGTAGGAAGTGTTTTCAATTCTAGTTCAGGGGGGTTCTTAATAGATGAAATCAAATTATTGTCATTTTTTCAAGATCTAACATTTTAAAAATTTTCCTGAACATATTTCAGTTCTTCCATACTCACTTCCATAGACTCATCTTGGATTTTATCCTTATCTTTATATTCCATATATTTTTTTTCAAATTTTCTTTCATATGTCGTTTTAAAATATTCATGGATTAAATACTCATTAATATCCATTCTGAAGCATTCAATCTCTTGTTCTTTTACAGGGTATGTCATTGATTTTGCAATATTAAATGTAACCTCTTGATCACTAACTCTCATAATTAGTTCTCCTTTATGCACATCTATCAAAGCTCTTTCAGTGGCTAGGAATGGTCTTCCTAAAATAGTAGGAATATATTTATCTTCCTCCATATCTAATACAATAAAGTTCACAGGAAAGATAAATTTAGTAACCTTTTCTAAAACTTCTTATATAACTCCTTTAGGATAAGTAATCAAACGTTCAGCTACCTGAACAGTTATAGTTATAGATGAAATATCTCATAAGCCCAACCTTTTGAAAATTGATAATGCCATAAGATTAATACTGGCTCCTAAATCACATAAAACTTTTCCATAAAATCGTTCGCTAATAGCACAAATGGAATGTTTATCATCAATTTCCTCAAAATTTCCAAAAATTTCAAAAATTGATTATCTCTATACTTCTGCTTCAAACTTTGAGGAAATGGAGGTGGTGGCTTTTCTATAGTTGTTTTCATTGGTTTAATAGAACTTTCTAACTAATAATGAAAATCTTCACCATAATTTTCATTTTCCACCTCACCTTTTTCAATTTCAACTTCTCTTTGAACTCTTTCTTCTAATTCTTTTTCACTTCTCAGTTGAATAGCTTTAATTTGCTCCTTGTTCTGATCCTTAGGATTTACTTCAACATTACTATTCAATGTTCCTGGAGGTCTACTGCTAAGTGTAGTAGCAATACATCCCAATTGATTTTCCATGTTTCTAATTGCAGCTCATTGACTCTATAATTGACTTCCCATTTGCAATATAATTTCTTCCATTGATAATTTTTTTCTCCTTACTTCGCAAATTATTAAATCGTAGGGGGTAATAAGGTTTATAAGCCTAATTTCCATGATCGTTGGAGCTTCCTACTGGGTTTGCAACATTGTTTCCCCATTGTGGATTTACAACATTCAAGTTATTGTTACTCCAACTAAAGGTTGGATTATTCTTCCAAACAGGATTATAATAATTGGCATAAGGATCGTTAGAATGATTTTTTATCACATTTAAAGTCTTATAAGAATACTATCATTTGTCCAAATGAGTTCTCCTCAAGCACAGGTGCTGTTTGAGAATAATTCATTCCATATTGATCTATATTCTTTGATATAGCGGCTATTTGAGCAGCTAATATAGATATTCCATCAAAATCATGAATACTAGCTATTCTTCTTGGATTTACCCTTTCTGAGGGCCATTGAAAATTATTAGTAGTCATCTCTTTAATTAATGAATATGCTTCATCAAATGGTTTTGACACTAATGATCCACCAGCTGCAGTCACAATTATCGATCTAAGAGATCAAACCAATCCATTATAAAAAGTTTGAATTATTAACCAATCTGGCAACACATAGTGTGGACACTTCCTAAAGAAATCTTTAAATCTTTCGCAGGCTTCATAAATTGATTCCCTTGAAAACTGACAAAAAGATGTAATATCATTTCTAAGCCTAGCAATTTTTTAAGGTGGGAAATATTTAGATAAGACTTTTTGTCATAAATCTCCCCAGGTTCTGATAAATCTAGGTGTTAATCAGTTTAATCACATCTTAGCTTTATCCCTCAGTGAAAAAGGAAAAATTTTAAGTCTGATAGCATCATTCGACACTCCATCATATTTAAATGTAACACATAATTCTAGAAAACTAGCATGATGTAAATTGGGATCTTCAGTTGGTGTTCTCCCAAACTGATTGTTTTGTACCATTTGGATAATAACATGTTTAATCTCAAATGAATTTGTAACTACAACAGGGTTTTGTGTACTCAAATGAATTTCATCTTCTATAGGATTAGCATAATCCCTTAAAGGTCTCTGATGATGTTCATTTTCATTTCCTTCATTACTTGAGTTGCAAGCCATTTTGCAGGAAAGATTTTTCTCTTTTTATTGTTTTCGGATTTTTTTAACAGTTTTTTCTAATTCAGAATCGTAAGATACTATGTTTTTAGATATTGTACTACGCATAAACAAAATAAAACAAGTAATTAAAAATAAGCAACACACTTAAACAAGAAAATGTTCAAACTAAACTATAAATACTCTTCTTTTTAGTTTATTTATATTTTAAATCAAAATAAAATAACTATTACTTTCTGTTACTTCCCTGACAACTACGTCAAAAACTTGATGCGCGGAAACTTGGGATTAAATTAATAATAAATATGCAATGTAACCCAAAAAATAATTTAGTTTATTTGAAAATAATTTATCTTTAAAACCACTTTTAAACTCATAATTCCCTTCTACATATAACGCAAGTATACGTATCGTTCAAGTAATACATGGCTCTAATGGAGTCCTAGATATCGATCCCATTGACAAGATGAAAATATATATAAGCTAGCTATTAATATTTTATTCTTAAATTAAAATAAAAATAAAAATAAAGTAAAGTACGAAGTTTGATGTTAAATTATTCAAGTAAAATGTTACTAAATATGTTAATGTATGACTACAACAGTTAAGTTAAACTAGATGCTAAATTTTCAAAAGTAAAATTATTGAAATAAAATAAAAGTTTTTGTTCATGAAAATTTCAAGTATGAAAAAACACCCTTCCCCTTTACAATGAAAATATGGCATGTAAATAAATTGAAATCATTTGAAAAATATATGTAAAAACTTTTTTGTGTCAAATAGGAGCAATCCTATACTCTACCCTCTTCCGATTGCTATAAAGAGCATTGACTAATTCAGAGTTTGTTCCCTAATTTTGTGGTTAGGCTAGGAGGATACCGGCTGTCACTCGAGAGCTCTCACTACTCCCTCACTTGAGGATTAATATGCTCGTATTAGTTTTCAATGAACAAAACCAAATTGGGGATTATAATATGTCACCTTAAAATCTTCTAATTCTACATCCAACGAAGTATATTTCCCTATTTATTCGCACCAAATCTCATGGATGACATACTCTCCCATAAAATCAAATGTGATTCTCCCTTTGTTGTAGAAATCATATCCCATTTTTAGAACATATGTTTCTGAACATATTTTAACAATTCAATTGGTCTGATCGAAGAGTAAATGAAGATCGGAGTTCAAATCATCACAAATTATCGACATTTAAAACCGTAGAAAACAAAATCAATTCTTCACAAAACCATTTCTTCATAGTAGGGAGAAGGATAAAGGAGATTACTCAAAATTCTTCACAAAACCCTTTCTCTCTTTTCAAGCACTCTCAATTCTCTGTTAGAAGTGTAATGAAGAAGAAATCTCTCACATTCCCTCTCCTCTTACAACCTTAGAAGACAATCTCCAAGCCCTTGACTTTCTCTCTCTATCTCTCCTTCTTAGTTCTCACACAACCTATCTTTTTTCGCCCCCCTTTAGAAGTTCTTCTTCAACTCCATTTTATTTTGGGCTGCCTTTTCTGAGAAGAGTTTCAATTTTCCTCCAAAATTCAAAAGTCAATCCTTTGAATTCAAAATATGTGTCTCTTTGATCCAAGTTTCACACTCATTCAAATTAGAACCTTCCAAAGTGTTTAGATGCATTGAATCACTCCATAGGGTGTTTAGAACAAGTTTTTCTTTGAAAATTCATGCAAAATTCTTCTCAAACTGCCTTAACTTGAAAAATTTGCACCTGGCGCATCATGCGCCAACTGGCACATCATGCGTCAGTGCTCTGGAGTTTCGCGCATCATGTGCCAAACCCCAAAATTGGCTGTTTTTGCTCCAAATTTTGCTTTTTTTGTCATTATTGCTCCAAATTCTTAAAAATGGTATACCTGTTACAAAAATATAAAAATATCTTTCTTTGAAGTGCAATAATACCAAAAATAGGCATAAAAAGTGTACTTAAAGCAGTATATTATTTTTGTGTATCAGAGTTTTATTTTAAAGGTTAAAAGTAATTGAGGTCATATTCGTGATTTTAGGAAATTACAAATAAACCTCAAATCAATTTTATTTGAATAGAATTTTTTGTAACTTGGTTTGGTATCGGTTAAGAATCAGTTTCAAGTTTTGAGTTTGAATGTTCTTGGATTTTTGAATTGGGGGTTCTAAGGGTTTTGAAGGGCATATTTATAGTTTTGGAAAGGTTATAAATGCAACCTTCCTCACCTCATTACTTAAGGATTTTATTATTATTAATTATCTTATGTTTCTTTGGTAGTTTTCAATTAAGTTGTAATGATTTTTAGGGTTTCAAAATAATTTTAAAAGTAGATTTATAATTTATCAATATTATTCAAATTTAGTTGTTTGGACTTGCGGATTTAATCAACTTGCTTGAAGTGTTTTGAATGATGGTTTGCTCATTTTATTTTTTTATTTGAGTTAATTATGTTTTTAATTTTTTTTTAATTTTAATTTCATAATTTTTAATAATTACAATTCTACCTTTATGAATATTTTGATATTTTAACTAAGTTTTGACTTGGGCACTTCATTTTATATGTCCATTAATTTCAATTCCTAAGATTTTAAAGTTAAATTTATTGTTACTTAATTGAATTTCGTTACCAAGGACTAAAATACAAAGTTTCAAATTACATACTTGCCAACCCTTGATTTTTGATGATTTTTTAAATTTTAGATATAAAAGTTAAGATTTTAATGTGTGGGTTCACTGATATTCTTTTTCTTGTTAGTTTTTAAATGATTTTATTTTTTCTTATTTATGTTTTAATATTTATATTTATTTTAGAAAATAATTTCCGTTTCCATAAAATATTATGATTTTAATGCAAATAGGTGCCTTGTGAGCTTGGTAAAATCAGGGGAAGTCTCATGGTCAGAGCACAACCTATTCAAATTTTACTTAATTTTGACTTAAAATTATTTTTTTATGATTTTTAATTGTTCTAATGATAATCTCGTATTTAGTTAAAAGTAAAAATATTTAATTTAAATTTTTATTTATTCTTCTCTAATTACTGAGCTTTTAGATTTTCATTTCACATTTCTCCTTTATATTTAATTAATTATAAATTTTTAAAGGGATTTTAATTTTTTTGGATTTAATTAAATAAAAAAAGTTGTGATTTTCTTATTTAAACCACACACACACACACACATGGCTGCCACGTAAACATGCGGCAACTCCGAACTCCCATGAGTTGCGCGCTTATTAGCTTTGCATGCCACTTAATCAGCCGCACTATCCTTGCTCTAATATTTGTCATCCATTTCATATACACAGAATCAAACTACATTTATTCATCATCCCCACATGAATGAAGAACTAAAGCTATTTGTGATTCATGGCTTGATTTGGACAATCTATCACACCAAACTTGCATACAATCAAGCAAAAGTGTTCATCTAGTCATAGCAAATGCATCTATACAACAAGTACGAATTGGATTAAAGTTTTTCTTTATTAAGGGCTAAAACTCAGGCCTAAAAGATTTTTGGGACATTATCTTTGCCTAAGAGGGGTGGCCTCGATTGGGTTGGTTGAGGAGGTTTTCCTTGAGTCCACACATCTCCTCCAAGCATCAATTTGTTCTAGTTTTGCATTTAAGTGTAGACTTAACCAAATGGGGGCTCGATTTGGTTGAGTGATTTAAGGGTGTGGGAAGGGTGGGTTTTGATAAAGGAAGGGATTTTAAAGCTTGTGAAAGCTAATGGGATGGCCAATTTGGAGTTTTCATGTGTTTGGATGTAAGGCTATTGGAGATCCTGGCACAACTTGGTGGATTTGGGAATACTTTGTGGGAATTAGGGCTTGTGATGATGGGAGGAGGTTAACAAGGATTGTATCTAAGGTTTGGAAGCATAATTGATGGGCTTTTGCAGAGGAATTGGGGAGTTTGAAAACTTGGGAAGGCTCTCAGGTTGGGACCTTTTGAAGGCAATGACGAGTTTGGAGGAGGACTAAGCTTGCTGAGGTAATAGTTCAAGGGAACTTAAGGAGTAGTTTAGAAGAGCAATTTGGACACGAAGTGGAAAAATTGTGCCTTGGGTCCTTGGGATTATTTTTTGGGCAACAGCCATTAATGTCCATTGAAGGAGAGGCATGTAGCTTTGAAAGTTTGGTCAGATGCTTGCAGAACGGTGGCATGGTTGGCATTTCTATTTAGTGGCTTTGGTTCAATTGTTTTAATTTAATTTTTCATGCTAGGACCTAAGGGTTTAAGCTTTATTTCTTTGGTCCAGTGGACTTGGCTAGGTTTGGTTGAGTTGTTAAGGTGCTTAGGTGGTTATGAGCATGAGCTTAACATGAGTCTTCGATTTGGCTTTTTGTCATGAGGAAACATGGGTTTGATATAGGGTTTTAACTTTAGGTGGCTTAGCGTGATGAAGTGTGTGGGATTTAATTGATACGATTTGGCTTGAGGAAGGGTGCCTTGAATGGCTTAAGTTATGTTATGTAGTGAGAAATTAGCTCATCATGACCCAAAGGTTGGTTTAGTGGATTTGCCTTGGCTTAGATGGTTCGGGCTAGTCATTAAAATTGTTGGGTTTCAGTTTAAAAATTAGATTGGTTGATTTGGGTTCCAGTATGAATTTTGGGTCTGGGCTAAGGTTTAGTGTGATGGAAAAATGGAATTTGGTGGACTTAAGTTTATCGTGTGTTGAATTTGGGCTTTAAAATTTGGAATTTAATTTCTAAAATGTTGGTGATTTTGAATTTTGTTAACTTTGATTTTGATTTTTTTAATTAAGTTTGGACTTATAAAAATTTTAGCGTTTGTGATTTTGAATTTGGATAATTTAATTTCTATAATTTTTAATGAGTTTGATGTGATTAAATTTTGATTGTTCCAACTTTAAGTTTATTTTTTTTTATGTTGGGGTTAATTTTGGTTGGAACAATTTTTAGTGAAGATTGATTTTATTTGTTTTATGGGTTTAACTATTTTTAAAATTTTATTTTAATAGCTTAAATTGTTTCGTGTTTTGTTGATGTTGATTTTAGTGAATTTAGCTAAGATTGGTTTTACTGGGTTTAATTATATTAATTTTTTTGAAATTGATTTTGTTGGATTTAATCTTGTTGAAATTGGCATTAGTGAACTTGATAATATTGATTTTTATTTTTAGTTATTGTTATTTTTATTTTTTATTAACTCGATTATATTGATTTTGTTGATCAAACTTATTTTAATGGATTAAATTTTATTGATTTTAGAATATCATTATAATGAGTTTTTTTTTTAAATTAATTTTACTGATTTTAGTTAAAATTGATCTATGTGAATTTGATTATTATTATTATTATTTGGTTGAACTTGATTTTAGTAGTTTTAATCAAATTAATTTTACATGAAATTTATTTTAGTGGATTGATTTTTTTTTTGTTGAAATTAAATTTGGTAAGTTTAACAATATTGACTTTTAATTTTTCTATTTTATTAAGGGATAATCCCTACCTTGGCCCCAGATGAGTCTCATACCTAATGTGTTTTTTGTGAGCTGATGAGGGTGTTATCTAATGAGTGGAGAAGGAGAAGTGCAGATTGAAAGACCAAACAAAGACCAAAGTATCTAGGGACAAAGAATTGCTTAAGATATTTTCAATCCTATGGGAATGCAACTTATGTTTTAATAACTTTACTTTAATCAAATCATCCAAAGGTTAAGGATTTGAAGGCAACTATATGAAAAAGTTGGGGTGAAGAGAGATTAAAAACTCTATTTCGATTTTCGTTTCACCACTTATCTTCTAAGAGATCCACTAAGCAAACCTTAAGGCTAGATCTTAGACTCCTAGAGAGAGAGAGGAACAATATAGACCTCATACAAAATAAGGTCAACAATAATACAGAAGGATGATGAGAGAGAGAGAGAGAGAGAGATAGAGAGCGAGTGATAGGGAGTGAGAGAGAGAAATGAGATAACAATTGAACCAATGCCAATATATGAAGACTTTGCATATATGAGTGCTCTACATGAAAGGGATCTATGAGAAGGAAGTCATGTGATCTTAAGATGAAATGTCATCATGGCTTGTGTTAAGAGTGGGCAAGTGTGTTAAGCCCGATGTTTCATCAACCAAGATGATATCTGCACCTCTGGTGACAACAGAGCCTCCAATGGATTGAACAACATAAACACTATATCAATCAGAAGGTTGGGGAATGATTAATTTCTAATCTAGAACATCCAAAGCTTTCAGGGATGGCAAGAAATATTGCCATCTCGATGGCTTGAGAGTTATTAATTATGCGATTAATGATACCAACTAATTTGTCTGCCGATCAATTCGTCAATAACTCTACAAACATGGAGGTCTTTTAAAGACAAATGCACAACTTTAACACTTGAATTTCTAAATCCACTTAAAATCACTTACTTATCATTGAGTTTCACTTGAAAAAAAAAATCAACATTTTAAATTTTTATTTGAAAACAATCCACTTAAATTAAGTTAAAAAACATCCCAAATCAATCTAAATGTGCACAAACATCAAAATTTCAAAGACCTCGGGTATTATATTTCAATTTTTTTCTTTATATTTTCTTTACCTAAATGTTATGAATTTCCCAAAAAAAAAAAAAAAGAAAGAAATCTAAACGTTGTAATGATAATAAAAGAAGATATAACTATTTTCATATTTTATTTTTTTTTAACTGTAAAAATTAAAGCATAAACAATATTTAATTCCAATTTCGGCAAAATTTCTTAAATATGATATACGCAATCTAGCACGTGGGCGGCGGCGGCGGGTGCTCGGGATTAGGTAGTGCGCGTGGCCACCTCACGCAAATGGAACAACAGTTGTTTTTTAAACAGTTAGGTTCAAAGTGTGGAAGCTGTCAAGTCATTATCAAAGCATGCCATGTAATAAATTAATCAAACTTACCTGTCATTTGGAAATTATAGTATTATGCCAAATTTATATTTTGATATTAAAAAAAATTAAATAAAATTAAGATTTTAACTAGAAGATCCATTTGAAGCAGCTAATGCTAAAAAAAAAATACATACTATATATTTATCTATCTGATATTTAAATATTAACATTTACTTGTATAATATTTAAATTTTAATATTGCATCAAAGTTTTAAAGAAGTTATTTTTAATAATATATACATATATATTGGGTATAACTATAATATTAAAGAGTTACATAAAAAAAATATTTAAATATGATGTTAAATAAAGTTATAAGAAGTGATATGCGTTTAATTTTTTTTACATAAAATTTTTTATTAGTTTATCATATATTGATGTGTGCTAGAAGGTTCGCGGCGGTAGAATGATTATTTAGCATTCTAGTGTTACACGAAATTCAGCACACATTCATATAATAATGATGAAAGGTAACTTGTGAAAAGCTTGAAAAAAAGAAAAACCATAAAGCCTAATCTAGTTAGAAATAATCTTTTATAGCTTGATGAGTACAGATACATGCTTTTTTTCGACATGCAATAAAGGGTCACACAGTTACAGTGTTTGTATGTAAGAGGACTTATTGCGCAATAGTCGGGAGCGATTGTAGTTGTCGGAACTTCGACACACCATCTTCAAAGTGCATCGTTGTGCGGTTTTCAGAATGTTATGCTGCTTTACAACATGTACCGCTACTCCGTGATGTTGGCCACTACTCCACAAAGCGCTCCATTACACCATAGTGTATGTTGGTATTTCGCAAAGCGCTTCATTACACCACAGCGTATGTTAGTATTTCGCAAAGCGCTTTGTTATACCATAATGTCAATCACAACTTTGAACAGTGTTTTGTTACTTTATGACATTGAGTGTTGTTTAGCAATGAGCTTTGTTACTTTGTGATATATGTCGTGATTCCGCAAAGGGCTTCGTTGCAATGAGCTGGAGCAATCGACAGTAGTCAATTACGGTCGGTGAGTGATGGTTGACAACGTGAGATGGAAGCTTTCATCCGATTTCGAAGCAGAACACTAGACTAGCTCCTTTTTCTTCTCGAACATCATCCAAGCTCAGATCTTCCTCCCCTTTGATGTTGAAGGTAGGGTTTTACTTAGAGAGTCTAGGAGAAGCTTCCTGACAAATAATGAAAGAATCTTGACCACTCTAGCAGATAACCCAATGAGATCCCCTCGATTAGATAGTGTTTTGTGGAAATTTAAGTGTGTTAACGCTGTCTAAATTGATTGATCTTGAGCTCGTTGGCTTTTTCTCACATAATTCGTTTGATCTTCCAATTGGGGAAAAAAATCTTCCAAAAATGGTTTAATGGATTAATCTGAGCTTGAAGCGACTTAGATTGGGCGAATGTTGGTGTCATTATGTTCATCTTATCAAGATAGCTAATTTGATTGTATGTTTGTCCAAATTAGAGTAATAAATGTTTTTTAATGTTGGTTCAAACATTTCATGCTCAAAAACTACCCTATGATTCATGTCATTGTCGGTCACTTTAATGTTTGAAAATAACTTGATTTAATATACATAAAATTTTGATTTGAAAAAATAATATTTTAACTTCTAAAAAATATGTGACTAACAAGATCTTATATATTTGATAGTTTAAGTGATCGAACACAACACTATAAGAAATACACTATCCCAAGAGATAAACATACTTCTTGAAAATAATCTTGATCAAATAAACTAATAAAATTTATGACATCTATTTGGTCTACGAATCTTGTGTTTGACTGATCCCGATTCTCTTTATATATGTAAAATGTGATGTATGTGATTATATGATTAAGTATAATTCTTACTTTGTAAAGGCGCCAAAACTTGATCCAAAAAAAAGCTAGTTAAGATCTTGACTTCAAAGCAAATAAGAATAAGTTATAAGATTTACTATGGGATACTACANATAACATCATTTTATTGGTCATAAGCTCTTGAGCTTCAATATCCAAATAGACCAATGTCTGTAGGCTCATCAAGTTAAGAGATGATCCAGAATCCACTAAAACCCTGGATAACACAAATCTGCCAATGTTGACGGAGATGTAGAGCGGACGGTTATGGTCGGCGGTACCGAGTAGCAAAGTCTTCATTTTTGAAGGTTACCCTTGACTATTCTCTCAATGAGCAAACTTCATCTGAGTATGTGCTAGCCAACTGAGTTAAACAAATTTCTGGATCAAGCAAAGCTGTAACTAGAGATTCTCTCATCTCCTTTGACAGGATCAGAGAGTCGCAGATGCTTAATCGGGCCGGTAACTTCCTGAGATGAGTTAGCACATTGTAGTCTACTTTGCATGATCCTTCAATTTTATCTTGATTATTTGGTTCTACCGCTGGTGGAGGTGGGGGTATCTCTTCTTGAGTCATTATCTGTTTTCCTTTGTCTATTGGAGCTGTTCTTGGTGGTAACACGTTTTCTCTCCTTAAGTTAACTTCTGTGATTTCTTCCTCTTGAGATATCGTTGTTAAATCTTCCGGTGTCTTTTCCTCCTCGTTGGAAAGATCTAAATTGATGGCGAGCGGCGTACCATGATGCTCGAGAGTTGGCTCTTCGTTATCGGTGCTGTCGTAAGCGATATCATTGAGTTCTTCTTTGGCCTTGACAACGAGTTCATCAGACTCGAGTACGATTTGAGGATCAATTTAGGGATCGAGATCATAGCTAGATCGATCATAATCAGTCACGTTATTACCAGGAATAGTCAAAACGTAGCTGAAATCACAATCATTATATTCATAAGACCCCGGAGGGACAAAAAGATAATCATTATTACCAGAAATAGTCAAAAAATATCCGAAATCACAACCATTATATTCATAAGACCCCGGAGGGACAAAAAGATAATCATACAAGCCTAAATCACAACCATTATATTCATAAGACCCCGGAGGGACAAAAAGATAATCATACAAAGTCAAGAGTTCGAGGATTTTCTTCCCTAAATACGAGACAACCAATCTAGTAGAGGCAGTCCCTATCCTACCCCCCGTGCTATCAAACTTGGTAGTGACGCTTTTCTTCTTCGTGCTCTTTGTCCTTAACGATTATGGTTTTTCTGGCGAAACCTTCATCTCGAGCTCGGTATGCTGCAGACTCTAAATGGAGGCTTGTTTTGATGCAGACCTTATTTTGTTTAGTATCTTCTTGGACGATCTGCTCCAGACCTCCTTTCATTCTTCTTCAGTATTTGTAGAAGCTTGTTTCGATGAATACTATATTTGATTAAGGACCCTCTTAAGTTCATCCCAAGTTGTACTCCATCCATCTGTTTCGACATATGGATCAATTGGGGAGATTGACTGAGCTGAAACCATGTTTATGGAACATTTTCCAGGTTCTCTCAAATACTCCTTCGGGATTGTTATACTCTCTTCCTTGAGGTTCTTCTTGAGCAAGTCTTTAAAGATGAAGCACTTGTCTATAGTGTGTCCAAGTAACCGGTGGTTTGGGCAATAATTTGGTTCATTCTTCTTATCCACCTCTTCGGGTTTCTTTGGATCAGGTAGTTTGAATTCTTGATTTCTTCATCAAGCTTTTGAATATTTTAGGTACAGCTTCATCTTTGAAGGAGTAAACAAGTTTCTTCATCAAGCTTTTGAATATCAAGTTTCTTTGGATCAGGTAGTTTGAATTCTGGTTTCTTCATCAAGCTTTTGAATATTTTAGGTACAGCTTCATCTTTGAAGGTTACACAACTTTCTGTCGCTCTAACAGGGATATTATTTTACCCGCTGTTCAAGGTGATCCATCTTGAGACGGCCGTTGGTTGGATTGGCTGCTCTGTTTCTGAGAGTACTATGAAGAAGACTGGCAATGCTCTTCTGCATATACTTTTATCAACTGCTTTCCTTTGTCGACAGTCGCGACTACTCCTGATTTCTTTTCTAACACTCCGGTCACCTTAGCTTTTTCATGTGGCTCCATGTGCTTCATTTCTTCTTGAAGACTCCTGGATTTACTGAGTAGCTTCTCGAAGTATTTGATGGTGAGTCCCTTAAGCATTAAAGCTACTGACCCATGAATGCTTTTGAGTAGAATCTTAATCGCTTGATGTTCATGTAGCTCAGGTTCACATTTCATGCTATCCACCTCAAAATATAGTCTGCCAAGGTTTCACTAGGCTTCTACTTCTCCATCATGAGCTCTCCAATAGACACCTGATGTTGTGCCCTGGCAAATCTTTTCACAAATAACTGTTCTAACTCAGAAAATGTTTTAACAAACCCGTTGGGCAAGTCAGTGTACCAGTTGAAAGCAATCCCTGACAAGCTGCTGACGAACTGCTGGCAAAGTAGAGCTTCGTTATTCCTCGTGTTGCCACAACTGGCTCAGAAATGTGCTATATGCTGTCTGGGATTTCAAGTACCATCGAATATCTTGAAGTTTACGGTCACAAAGCGCTTGGGGAAAGGCATGACATCAAACTTTTTTGGGTAAGGTCTACCCTTTAAAATTGATGCACCGCCTTTGAATTGGGCTAAGGCATCCCGCACTTGTTCAACCATTTGCATGAATTCATTTTCTGGCACGGCACCTGATGGAGAATCTTTCTTTGGTTGTACATCTTTTTCTGCTGAAGTAGCCTCTCTTCTTTCATCTGTGATGTGTATGATTTCTGGCTGATTAATCTCTGGAGAAGCCAATCTTCGTGCTTGTGATTGCCCCTGAATGGTGGTCATAGCGGTCATAGCTGCAGTCATCTCTTCTATTCTTTTCTCAAGTAGACTGACTTAATCATCCCTTAGGAGGATAACCCAACTCAACTCATCTACGGCGTTCTCTTCAGTGTGAGGTTGAGCCTCACGTGCAGATGTAGTAGCTCTGGATTCGATTACATGGACATCCATGAAATCCTCCTTCTAGTAATCACTGTAATAAAAATCTTCATTGTTGCTATTAATAGAAACTCCGTGCTCTCGAGCTAACTCGGAAATCTCAATCCTGAGTTTCTCAACTTTTTCCTCAATTATCGATTCCTTGATTACTTTAAGATCTGGAGGTCTGAGTTTCTCAACTTTTTCCTCAATTATCGATTCCTTGATTGCTTTAAGATCTGGAGGACCTCGGTGGATATCTTCTACTTGTTTCTCCATCTCGCTGGCTATTGTCACGGCGATGTCAGATATTTCAGGCACTGATTTTACTTCCTGTCCTTTAGGCTCACTGAACTGTATTGGTGCAGCGACCTTGGGTACCCATACCCTCTTCTTTTTTTACGATGATGTCTCAGGACGGGACGTATTAATAGAGACATCGGTATGTCGAGGGAAGGTATGCTCTCCGTGGTGTAGACCGGCTACAATGTCAGGTAACTGTCTTGTCTTTCTCTCTGTGATTGTAGGAATGACGGGTAAGCTCCTCGAACCTAGTCTTGACTGAATCGGTAGGGGACCTGAGGTCTTGGTGGTGGTGTGATCGGTGGTGACTATAGCAGTATCAACTCGATTTCCTAAATGATACCAGACGGGAATATGGGTTGGTGATTTTTTGGTTGACTTGCGAGACTTTCTAACAGACTTAACATCCTTCAAAATTTCCTTTTTCATACGAGGGGAAATCATATGTCCCACTCGCTTAAAAAATTCACTAACAAAACATCCTTCTTTAGTAGCAAGCCTTCTGAAAACTGCACTAACTCAGGTGATGGGAATGAATTTCTTTCCCTCCTCACTATGTCCACGGAGTGATGGTAATGCGGCAGCAATCTTCCGGATACTCTCATATCTATTATTATACGTCAGAGGATGGAATCTACTCCCTCGTAGGAGTGGATAAATTTATGGTAGCACCTTTTCAATTTGATGAGGATCCTCCTCAACGGGTGTGTTCTTAAGAGTTTGGGCTTTGACGGTCCTCTGAATTCTTCTATTGTGGTTCCTCCTTTGAGTTCGGGTCAGTAGTACAGTCCTTGAGCTCGACCCGATTTCAAACACGGGTGGTGGGACAGTTAACCCTTCAATCGGATCTTCAATGACCATCACCTCTTTCCTCTTAGTAGCAGCAGGGATAGCAGGATTGATGGCAGTAGCTTTAGCCTTCTTGCAGGTACGGAAGTCCTGAAGGCAGTTCAAACTGAATTCTGTAGACAGTTCTTGCATTTCTGGAGTAGCGATCATCATTACTACGAATGGGGCTTTCCCGAGGATAACCTCAAGGTCTTCAAATCCAGCTCCGAACTTGATGGTGGGAGCGATGTTACGGGCGATGTTGTCCGTTGGCAGATTGCAGAAAAAGGTCAGGGTTGGTAGGTCATCGCAGCGGGCTTTAAAATAGAAAGTTTTAGGGTTAGCTATTTGGCCAAAAACCTCGTAATCTTTAGTGCAAGCACTGAAAAATAGAGGTTGATCTGTAGACCGGGTGGGTCTTAATTTATGGGTATTTTTTAACATCTCTTTTTAAAAAAGTTTGAAATTTAATTAATATAAGAAAATTTCAAAGTGCGCGCAGCACAACATCATTTGGTTTAATTTTTGAAATAGCAAATTAAATTTAGATGTGAAAAATTAGGACCCAGTGCGGGACCCAATTAGAGACACAGAATGCTCAGGTGGGATTAGTCCACCGACACACCTATTGGGGATCCAACCCCACATGAAAATTTAAAGAGTCCTTAATGGCCTTCTGCACCCCTCTGTTCAAAGATGGTTGAACAGCTAGTCCTGAAGTCCAATGAGTTAGCTGTACTTTCCCAAGATAGAAATGGGTAGAGTATGTCAACGGAAGAAGGGTAATCTGGTCCAAGAGGGACATGGACATATTACCGATGTGTGAAAATAATATTTCTTGATTTGTGTGGAGAGAAAAGCACGTCCCCAGTGGAGTCACCAAAAGCTGTCAGCGTTATTTCGGGGTTGGAGGGGAGTTGCCCGTAAGAAGCTGTCGATCACCGGAATCGAAATCCCGTCGCCCGCTTCGGAAGGACGTTGAAGTATGAAATCAAACTGACCCCATATTTTTCATAGTTT
>JXCR01140823.1:103943-152067 GCA_002079205.1 Phalaenopsis hybrid cultivar
GTATAAGAAAGACAATGCTGAAAACTGTAAAAGCGTACATGGCGAGTCTTCTCGTTCCATCACCTGAAACTTAAAATGCATGTTAAGGCAGTTTATATGAGAGGCAAAAAGTAAGGTTTTCCCTAATATATGTCATATCTTGGCGAGTCCTTAAAACATTAATTAAGGATGATTTTGTCAAGCAAAACATATTAAGTTTTATAGATCTTCAAGGTATCCAATAGATCTAGAGAAAGAAGCAGGTCCATGTTACTTTCTCACTGCCTAGTGGAAAATCCCGAGTTCTTTAAAACTTATTATGTTTCTTGATAATTCATCATGTAAATACCCTTAATGCTCGGTGAACACTGGTGTCTCAATTATCCCTAAGAATAGGGTAATTATCACTTATCATTTAATTTGAAAATTATGTGGGTGAAGACCCTTAAAGAGGCAAGTTAATGTAATTTGAACACTTAGCCAAATTTTAATCATAACTGGGCTTAGCGGTGTTTCAAGGATGTTTGATTTAATTATGTTTATTTCTCTAATCCTTGTTTAATCAATTTTGATGTTTCAAGGATGTTTGATTTAGTTATGTTTATTTCTCTAATCCTCATTTAGTCAATTTTGATTAGTGGTGTTTTAAGGATGTTTGATATAATTATGTTTATTTCTCTAATCCTCATTTAGTCAATTTTGATTTGGCTTAAGTCACATCTAAGCCCTTAAGACCTAGGTGAGTGTCTTAATTAGTTTTAAAAAGGGTTAAGCTTTAAGTGGTCATGATTCATGATTTTGATTCTATTTGAAAATGAAAATAGGGGAATTAAATTGATTAATTGTTGGCTTCAAAAGTCATACCCCTAAGTCCAGGATCATTTAATTTTAATAAACTTCTAAATTTTAATTATTTATTAATCTTAATTAAGAAAGTAAGATTGGTTTTTACCAATTAACCCCTTTTATTTCAAGCATCAAATAAATTGATTATGATCAGAGGTTACCCATTTTCCCTCCTTGACTTAAGCCTAAATGTTAATTAAGGCTAAATTTCCAAAATTACACATTTGCCCTTAGGCTCTAAAACATCATAATTTGTCAAATTCAATTCAAATGACCTTAAAATTTTTATCCTACCTCATTTATGGGTAAATTAAGACATCAGAGAATAAAATATGATTTTTCAAGATTTAATTTAATTTATGTAATTATTTTCATGCAAAAATAGGATTTTTCAAAGAAAATTCCTAAAATTGACTAAGGTAAATTCTAAACTCTTGAAATTTTTACTAGAGATAGACCTAGACTAGCTAAGCCTTTATTTTAAATTTCGTAATTTTTTGAATTCTCTGCCATTTATTAGAATTATTTTAAATTTTGGGTTATTTAATAAAAATAAAATAGTTTAAGTGATGGAAATTAAGTTTTGTATTTTTAAAAAATCTCCCTAAGGTTAGAGAACTTAGAGGAGCAAATTTTATATTTTATTGATTTTTCCTTGATTTATTGCAATGATTTTAGTGAAAACTAATTTTTAGCTTTTCTAAAAAAATTATTTTTATGCTTTGAAAGTCAATATCTTTATTTAGAAAATCAGGAAAAATATTCTAATTGTTCCTAAGTGATTAAAAAGTAATTTAGAACATTTCCATGAGTTTTATTATTTTTGTGATTTTTATGAATTTTTATTTATTTTAAATATTTAAAATAGGCTAAAAATCAAGTTTTTAGTTTAAATATAATTTTATTTTTGGAAAATATCTCTAATCACAGAGAACTCAAAAACTAAGTTTCAAAATTTTTTGAGTTATATTTTGATTTTTAAAAATCATTTAAGTGTTAAAAGTCGTATTTATCTTTAAAAATCAACTTAAGTTGTCAAATGAACTCAAAATATTTTGAAATTTTTAGAGTGGAATTTATCTTTAAAAATCAATTTAAGTTATTAAATGAACTCAAAATATTTTGAAACTTTTATGGATGAGTTCTCTAGATCATAAACCACAGTGGAGATTAAAAATCAAGTCATTTAAATGTTTATATTTTCCAAAATTAATTATTTTCAAGTTCTCTAGATCATAAATCACAGTGGAGATAAAAAATCAAGTCATTTAAATGTTTAAATTTCTCCTCTGGATCATAAATTATAGTGGAGATCAAAAATCAAGTCATTTAAATGTTTATATTTTCCAAAATTTAATCATAGTGGAGATAAGAAATCAAATCATTTAAATATTTATATTTTCAAAAATTAATCATCTTAGTGATTTAGTGTTTGTAAAGTTTAAGGGCATTTTAAATGACTTGACCCATGAAATTATTTACAAAGGTTTCTCTAGTCATGGTGGACCCTCAAAAATTTTCTTAGGATGTTCTAATCAATATGCTAATTTCCATGACTATTTTAAAGAAATAATGTGAAATAACTTGAAAAATATGGGTCTTTGTATAGGAACCTCCTCTGACTTTGGAAAAATCAGAGAATACTTCTCTTGACACAGGCTCTAACATGTCAAAATTCCAAGCTAAGGTGATGTGCTAATATTCATGGAGAATCAAATGATCCCAAACAGTGTTTAATTAATTAAAAATAAAATATGCATCAAATGTTGCACATTGTTCTCCACTGTTCACTGAGCAAGTTAGTATTTTTATTTTATTTTTGTGATTTTTCTACACAAAGTTATGAATTTTCTAAGTTAAGGGTATTTAAATAATAAAGAAAAAGCCTTATTTATCTATTTAAACAGTGCGTGTTGACTAGATCCTAGGCAGCTCCGAAGGCATGCGTGGCGCGCTTTGGTTGGACACCGCCGTCCACTTAGCTTGCTGACTCGGTCCGCTGTTTAAGTCCCGAAGCACTGCCCGGCTCGATCTCCCCCGTCCATTTGATACACGCTTCATCGAACGACTCCCCATCATCGTCCCCGATAGATGATCCCGTGCCCGTCCACACTAAAACCCTAAGATCTCAGCCTTGACTCAACCAAATCACTTTAGGTTTGATCCTATGGACTCCTCTAAGTGAGACGAACACATCCATACAGTTAATGTACCATGAAATCAAGCTTAAGTAAATAGAGAATCAAAATAAGCTCGGGAGGAGGAGGAGTTTTATACCTTTGCTCTGAGAAGGGAGGCTTCAATCATATGTGCTCGGCACGTTCGTTGGGGTCCAAGGAGGCTAAGGATTAAGTCCTTGGTCTTGGTGTAAGGCCTAGGTATGAATTAGACCAAGCTCGATTTCAGGTGTTGGTCTAGAGCTATGGTAGAGGCTCTATGGAAAGGGGATTTGATGGGGCTTTAGCTGTTTCCACTATTATGAAGGTGTGGGTGAAGTTAATTTATGTTTGATGGACTGTGGGATGTATTCGGTTCTGTTCTGGTTTCCAACAAGGTTTCAAGCTCAAAATTGAGCTCCGACAAGGGGAATGGGTGAGGGAAAATGGTTGGAATGCACTGGGGGGATCTTAGGGAAGCTCTGTGTGAAGTTTGGAGAGGCCTCTTTAAAGAAATTTCAGCACTTTGTTTAACGGCCATGGAGGTGGCCTTTTATAAAAATGGGGTTATGGTGGCTGTCGTGGCCAATTAGGAGATGTAATGTGGTGTTTAGGTGGAGGGCAGAGGAGCTCCATAGTTTGATTTGGATGAGCTGGCCTATAAGTTTGATTTGGGTGAGGTGCCATGGGGGTGGCTCTCAGTTTTGGGCTTTTCCAGCCATTAGGCTGGTCGGCCGGCCAGGGTGAGGTGGCTAGGAGCTCAGGGAACCCAGAGGAATCCATCACAACAATTTAATGCAAATGTGCTTTGATTTGGCAAAGATATCTTAAGCATGTGAATTTTTGAAAATAAGATCCCTTAATTTGGGGGACCTTTGGTTCAAGGGTTGATTTAGGTGATTTCATGGTATTTGGACTGGTCACTAAGTCCAACTAATGGTTGTGGTGGAGTTAATTTGGTGGCTTTAGGGTAGACTGGTCACTAAGTCCAACTAATGGCTGTGGTGGAGTTAATTTGGTGACTTTAGGGTGGTTACATTTGGTGCATGGATCCAAGTGGGTGCAAATGACCAAAACTTGGGTTTAGGCTAGGTTAGCCATGTCAATTGGCCCAAATAATTGTTGCATTTGGTGTAGATGATCATAAGGAATAACTTTGGTGAAGAATGAAAGTGGTTTTGAGTCCAATTGAAGGGTCAATTTGAAGGACTTTTGAACTTTAATCAATTTGGTCATGTTGGGCTAGGCTTGGGTCTAGCTTGGGTTAGCCTTTGACCTCATGAAGAGTTTTCAACATGAATTCTAAGTCCAAATTGATTATTGTAAATGGTCAATAGGGACATCATGAAGATTTTTGAACATGAAGGAATTTTGAACTTTAATTAATTTGGTCATGTTGGGCTAGGCTTGGGTCTAGCTTGGGTTAGTACTTTAATCAATTTGGTCATGTTGGGCTAGGCTTGGGTCTAGCTTGGGTTAGCCATGGGCTAAGTCCAAATTGATTATTGTAAATGGTCAATAGGGACCTCATGAAGAGTTTTGAACATGTGACCTCATGAAGAGTTTTCAACATGAATTCTAAGTCCAAATTGATTATTGTAAATGGTCAATAGGGACATCATGAAGATTTTTGAACATGAAGGAATTTTGAACTTTAATTAATTTGGTCATGTTGGGCTAGGCTTGGGTCTAGCTTGGGTTAGTACTTTAATCAATTTGGTCATGTTGGGCTAGGCTTGGGTCTAGCTTGGGTTAGCCTTGGGCTAAGTCCAAAATTATTGTTGTAAATTGTCAATAGGGACCTCATGAAGAGTTTTCAACATGAATTGGATGCCAATTTGTAGGTTAAGGCAATCAATTGGGTGAAATTTAGGGACTTTTTAATGGTCAATAGGGACCTCATGAAGAGTTTTCAACATGAATTGGATGCCAATTTGGGGGTTAAGGAAATCAAAGTCAATAGGGACCTCATGAAGAGTTTTCAACATGAATTGGATGTGAATTTGGAGGGTAAGGCCTAGGCTTGGGTCTAGCTTGGGTTAGCCTTGGGCTAAGTCCAAATTGATTATTTTAAATGGTGATAGGCTTGGGTCTAGCTCGGTTAGCCTTGGGCTAAGTCCAAATTGATTATTGTAAATGGTCGCTTGGGTCTAGCTTGGGTTAGCCTTGGGCTAAGTCCAAATTGATTGTTATAAATGGTCAAAGGACCTCATGAATAGTTTTCCACATGAATTGGATGACAATTTGGAGGTTAAGGTAATCAATTGGTTGAAATTTGGAGACTTAGCCAATTTGGGGCTAAATTTGGGAATTTTGGATTTAAGCCAAAATCAAATGGATTTGAGGCTCAAAAATGCCAATTTATGGTTGATTTTGATGTATAGGAATGTTATCAAGATTTTGTATCATCAATTGGGGCCAATTGACTAGGCCATGGGTTCAATTTGGTGAGATTAGGTCATATGGTCAAAATTGGGTTTGACTCAAATCAAAATTGGGTTCAAATAGCGAACCAATTGAGCTTTGATTTGGTTTATTTTGGTCATATAAGAAGTGGATTTGAGTTTAGGATTGGAATTGGGCTCAATTGAGATCAAATTGATGGACATTAGATCTAGATTTAGGGAAGTTTGGGTCTTTAAAGGGCAATTTGGGGATTTTGGTTAAAGATGGTCAAATTGGCCATTGGGTCATTTGGTAGTTAAGAGAAATGAAATTTAGAATATTTGGGATTTATGGAGATTTTTTTGGAATTTTTGGTATTTTTGGGATTTTGAGCTATGGAGGGGTATTTTGGTAATTTGGGAGTGTTTTAGGGGTAAAAGGCCAAGATGGGTATTTTGGTAGATTTGAGATGCCAACCATCATCAATGAGCCATGGACCATTGGAAACCCCATTTTGGGTCCTCTACATAGTGGTCTTAGTTAAATCATAGCCCTAGGGCTAGTAGGTTTAGGGGACCATCTACATGAGTATCCTAAAAGATCAAGGGATCTATGCTAGAAATTTGAGTTCAGCGTTGTGAGTGAATGTGGGTGTAGATAAATGTAGTGAGTGCCTTAGCTCCAGACCAACACCCAAGGTCAACCTTTAGGTCCAGCAATCCTAAGGGTGACTCATCTTGAGTTTCCCCCACAGTGACCCCGCCTACTAAGTATTTAGAGNCGCAATGTGAAGTAAACATAAAGAAAAAATAATTTTTTTGATGATTTTACGACCAATACTATCATAATAATTAATAACTTTCAGTTAACTTGCATATCATATGAAAGAAATGCTTATAAGGAATTCAACTTTCAGGGACAATAACAGAATACGTGCATTAAAAAAAGGCGAGAATGTGACTCATTGTGGTGTCACAAAGCATGCATAGAAAACCAACCAAAAGGCCTCTAAGAAGTAAAACACCCTTAGTTTTAAGGCCTTCATCCATAATTTATCCAAAAAGTANTGCAATGTGACGTAAACATAAAGAAAAAATAATTTTTTTGATAATTTTACGACCAATACTATCATAATAATTAATAACTTTCAGTTAACTTGCATATCATATGAAAGAAATGCTTATAAGGAATTCAACTTTTAGGGACAATAACAGAATACGTGCATTAAAAAAAGACGAGAATGTGACTCATTGTGGTGTCACAAAAGCATGCATAGAAAATCAACCAAAAGGCCTCTAAGAAGTAAAACACCCTTAGTTTTAAGGCCTTCATCCATAATTTATCCAAAAAGTACCAAATATTTAAAGGAGCAACCTTTAAACCTAACAAGTTTGTGCAGCTCACTTTGGGCTGATCATCATATAGATAAGTGCAAATGCAATAAATGAGATATTTAAAACTAAGTTGTAAATATTTTCTCCAATTTTTTTTTTACCATAATTATTTTTTATTTAAGAAAAATATATAAATTTATATTTTTTTTTCGAAAAACTTACATATATAACTCTGAATTCCTACATATTTACATACATATTTATATAACATCTAATATTCAATTTTTACATGCAAATCATCTAACGTTCGAATGAAAATATTAAAATAATGATATTTTTATAAATATGAATAATTTAGGTGGTATAAATATAAAAAAATAAAATTTATGTGTTATATTTATAAATAATTAATTACATAAAAATTGGCGGTATGAATGTAAATACCCACTATCTAAACATCTAATTATTAACTAAATTTCTAATATATTGAATGTACCACACCTTCTCTCGTTTCTCACGCGCATGAGGAATTTGAGGCAGTGGGTCAAACAGTCAAACACCGAATCATTAGCTGACACGTTTAAAACGCTTGATGCCACCGACAGCTGGCTAATTTTATGTACACCTGTCGATAACAATGGGCCCTACCAGATGACGTCATTATGAACGCTAAATTGATTTTTCACAAATAAAACTTTTTTATAATTAATCAAAAACACGTTTGATGAGCAGGCCAAATTGCATCAAGCCGTCGCTATATAAACCCTATCAGAGCTCTGTTCTTCTTCCCCAACAGAGAGCTCCACCCAAAGCTTCCACTATTCGGTGAGGACGGTGAGGCAGAGAGAGAGTTCTTACAGAGAGTTTTCTTAAGATTAGTTCTAGAAAGTCTTAATAGTTTCATCTTCTTCCTCCTCTGTTTTTTTTCTTAGCAGCTCTCTGAAACTTTCTGTCTTCTCCGAGAAAAATCTGATCTTTGACCAGTTTTCTTTTGATCTTTTTTTTTGTTTTCTCTGCTCAGCCTGGTGAGGTTTTGTTTTTCTGAATCAATCAGGTTGTTTTCTTCTTTCTAGATCTAAAAGAGGATACCTTTTTAATACCTCTTTCCCTACTCTCTCTGGTTCTTTCGTTTTGTTTAAGAACCAGCTGGGTTTTGCTTCCCTTTCTTCTAGCTTTTTCTGATTCTTAAGTTTTTAAGAAGGAATTCTTCCATGGCCACGGCTATAGATATGTATAATAATATGTCAGATGTCTGCTACGATAATCTTTTTACGAAGGAGNGTTTTCTTCTTTGTAGATCTAAAAGAGGATACCTTTTTAATACCTCTTTCCCTACTTCTCTCTCTGGTTCTTTTGTTTTGTTTAAGAACCAGCTGGGTTTTGCTTTTCTTTCTTCCATCTTTTTCGGATTCTTAAGTTTTTAAGGAGGAATTCATCCATGGCCACGGCTATAGATATGTATAATAATATGTCAGATGTCTGCTACGATAATCTTTTTACGAAGGAGCTTACGGAAGCACTTGAGCCTTTTATCAATAGTGTTTCCTCTTCTCCTTCTTCCTTCTCCTTCTTTCCCCCTTCTTCGTCTTCTTCTTCTTCTTCTTCCAAAGTCATCTCCTTTGATTCCTCCCCTGCTCCTCTTCCTCTTTTCCCCTCCTCTCTTTCTTCCTACCAGCTCTCTTATCCTTCGCAAAATCCCACCTTTGATTACTCTGTACCNAGAGCCTTTTATCAGTAGTGTTTCCTCTTCTCCTTCTTCCTTCTCCTTCTTTCCCCCTTCTTCTTCTTCTTCTTCCAAAGTCATCTCCTTTGATTCCTCCCCTGCTCCTCTTCCTCCTTTCCCCTCCTCTCTTTCTTCCTACCAGCTCTCTTATCCTTCGCAAAATCCCACCTTTGATTACTCTGTACCATCAATTTGGAATCACCAAGATTCCTTGAGCTCAGATCGTCCGATCGGGCTTACTCACCTCACTCCCAACCAGATCCAACAAATCCAAGCTCAACTCCACCACCACCGCCACCAAAACCGCAACCCCCTCGCCCCGCGAACACAGCCCATGAAACTCTTCAGCGAGGCGGCCGCGAAGCCGGCGAAGCTCTACCGCGGCGTGCGGCAGCGCCACTGGGGCAAGTGGGTTGCCGAGATCCGCCTCCCTAAGAACCGCACCAGGCTCTGGCTTGGCACCTTCGACACCGCCGAGGAAGCCGCCATGGCTTATGACAAAGCCGCCTTCCGCCTTCGCGGGGAATTTGCTCGCTTAAACTTCCCCCATCTTCGCCACGTCGGAGCCGGCGTGGGGCTTCACTCCTCCGTCGACGCTAAGCTGGAGGCCATTTGCGAGAGCCTGGCTAGCACGCAGAACCAGCAGAGTACATCATCGTTAGCCGCCGTTGAAGTGAAGAGTGAGCCGGAGGCATCATCGGAGGGGGAGATATCTTCGGACGGATCATCCCCTATTTCTGAAATAGAGAATTTGGACTTTACAGAGGTACCTTGGGATGAATCTGAGAAGTTTGTGCTGAGGAAATATCCCTCTTGGGAGATTGATTGGGATTCTATACTGTCTTAATAGTTATTTTTAGTATTAATATTATTTATTTTTGTGGGGAATTATGAATTTGGACCTCTGCAAAATGGAATTTTTGACATTTGCAGGGCAGTTAAAGGTAGGATGGTGGTGTTTTAATAGGTAGATCTCTCTCTGGTTTACTATTTATTTTTCTTGGTATTATCAGAGATGGAGCGTGTTGTTAGTAATATGTATCTTTAGAGTTCTAATTATTGATGTAGTAATGATGTGTATTTGCTTAATTATTGTTGGGCTTGCTTTTTAATTTTGAAAAATGGTTTACTTGAATTAGTTTTTCAGTGATATCTATCTCAATAGTAATAAAGATTAGGTGTGGATAGGATGTTGAGTTTGGCAATTTTTAAGAGAATGAAAATCACATTTTATTAAAAAAGTATGATCAAAGTGGTTGAGAATTATTATAACCCACACAAAAGTAACCCCTAATTTGATATTGAATTTTTTATGAACAATCAATACCATTTTTAACATATTCATGAGGGTTNCATTTATTTTTCTTGGTATTATTAGAGATGGAGGGTGTTGTTAGTAATATGTATCTTTAGAGTTGTAATTATTGATGTAGTAATGATGTGTATTTGCTTAATTATTGTTGAGCTTGCCTTTTAATTTTGAAAAATGTATTGGTTTACTTGAATTAGTTTTTCAGTGATATCTATTTGAATAGTAATAAAGATTAGGTGTGGATAGGATGTTGAGTTTGGCAATTTTTAAGAGAATGAAAATCAAATTTTATTAAAAAAATATGATCAAAGTGGTTGAGAAATATTATAACCCACACAAAGTAACCCCTAATTTGATATTGAATTTTTTATGAACAATCAATACCATTTTTAACATATTCATGAGGGTTGATTTAGGCTTTATAATATCTTAATCCATTGCCAGTGAATTTGCTATCCTTTTACCACCATCCTTATCTTGTTGCTTTATTTTTTTTTTAATTTAAAATATAAAATGACTAGCAATGTTTCGTTGCCTTTTGAAAGCTCCTATTTAATAGAAATTTTAGATACCCCAATAAAACATTCAATAATTGTTCATATCATTTCACTTTTAGATATCAAGTACATGAGACCATCTTTATGTTCATGTGTTATTAAATGTCAATATAAAATATTGTGACATAACTTTCTTCAATAATATCTAATTGAAATTAAGTTTCTATTTAAATAAATAATTGTTGACCTCACTTTTGGNCATGTTCATGTGTTATTAAATGTCAATATAAAATATTGTGATGTAACTTTCTTCAATAATATCTAATTGAAATTAAGTTTCTATTTAAATAAATAATTGTTGACCTCACTTTTGATTAAGGTTTAGTTTTTCCTTTTTAGTAGCCTAGGGTCTAGCCATAAGACTTTCCTATTAAATATTCCTAGAAAACTAGAAAAGGAACCCTCACCATTAGAAATTCTATACCCCTCTTTGCTCAACTTGAAGCTCCACATACTGGTCATAATCTCTAACACTTAGTAGATGGGGTCACTATAGAGGAGCTCAAGGAGAGTTCCCATAGGGCCATCTGACCTTAGGGTTGACTCTGGGTGTTGATCTCAAGCTAGTTCACTCACTTACACTCATTATCACCTATATCCACTCACAATCCTAAAACCCAAATTGTTGAATTTGATTCCTTGATCTTTTGGGAGACTCATGTAGACGGCCCCCTAAACCATCATCCCTAGGCTAGGGTTTGGCTAAGATTAGTACATAGAGGACCCAAATAGGGGTTTTATTGGTCCATAACTCATATATGGTGGTTGGTAGCTCAATTCTACCAAATATCCAACTAGGCCTATTACCTATAAATCCATCCAAATTACCTAAATACCATTAAGACCCTAAATTTGGCCAAAAACCTCAAATTCACCCAAAATACCCAGATTTTTTCAAAAATCATTTCAAACCATTTTAAAATACCCAAATTACCCAAATCCACTAAAAAATTCCAAGTTTACCAAAATATCCCAAAAAATAACCAAAATTACAAAAATACCCTTGACACCACAAAATTTCCCAAAACATAAAAAATCACTCAAAATGTATTCAAAACCAATTTGAAACCTTCAATTAAACCTAATTTGGCCAATTTGACAATTTTGACTCAAATCCAAGCCTAATTGGCCCATGCTTTGAGCTCAATTTTGTTCTAAGTCAAACCCCAATTTTGGTCCTATGACCTAATCTCACCTAATTGAACCTCATAGCCTACTTAATTTGCCCCAATTTGAATCTTAAACTCTTCATAAAAATTCTACACATCAAATTTGACCTTCAATTGGCCTTGGTAAAGCCTCAATTACACTCAATTTTGATCCAAATCCAAAAATCTCCAAATTTGCCCCAAATTGGCTGTCTCCAAATTCCACGAAATTGAATGCCTTAACCCCAAAATTGACACCCAATTTATGTTGAAATTCTTCACGATATTCCTATAAACTATTCTCAACCATCAATTTAGACTTAGCCCAACCTTAGCCCAACCTAAACCCAAGTCTAGCCCAACATGCCCAAATTGACCAAATCCCAAAANTCCCAAATTGGCTGTCTCCAAATTCCACAAAATTTAATGCCTTAACCCCAAAATGGACACCCAATTTATGTTGAAATTCTTCACGATATGCCTATAAACTATTCTCAACCATCAATTTAGACTTAGCCCAACCTAGACCAAAGTCTAGCCCAACATGCCCAAATTGACCAAATCCCAAAATCCTTCAAATTGAGCTTCCAATTGAACTCAAAATCATTTCAATACTTCACTAAAAATCTTCATAATAATCATCTACACAATTTTGATCAATCAATTGGGCTCAAAGTCATGGCTAGCCTAACCCAAACCCAACTTTTAGCCATTTGGACTCAAATTGGACCCATGCATCAAAATTGACTTAGCCATGCCTAAACCACCAAATTGATGACACAACAGCCACCAAGTGCACCCTATGGACCAAACTAGACCCACCTAAACCAAAAAAAATGAGCTATGGATCAATGGTCCCTTAATTTAAGGGATTTCACCCCATATTTGGCCTAAACTTGAAATATCTCCATCATCATTGCTTACCCTTGCGGGTTAACCATCATTAAGCACCCCCGGACCTCCCTGAGCAAAGAAGTGACTGGACCCTCACCAACCACNTTGCGGGTTAACCATCATTAAGCACCCCCGGACCTCCCTGAGCAAAGAAGTGACTGGACCCTCACCAGCCACCTCCTCAACCACCGAAAACAGCCAGCCTAAGGGAGCCCAAAATGACCAAAACCCAAAATTGAACCTCCCTGACTTGGCTCACTCTCATTGGAAATTAGAGCCTTTCTTTCCTCCACCNACCACCTCCTCAACCACCGAAAATAGCCAGCCTAAGGGAGCCCAAAATGGCCAAAACCCAAAATTGAACCTCCCTGACTTGGCTCACTCTCATTGGAAATTAGAGCCTTTCTTTCCTCCACCTCAGCAAGCTTTAGCACCCCACTCTAAGCCCTGAAATCCACCATACAACCATGGCTTTAAATGGAGCTCTCCACAGCCAAAGAGAACAGTGCTTGGAACCTTAAGGAAACTCTGCCAAAATCTCATCAGAGCTTCTCCAAACCATCAAAAGTGCAATCCTCTTGCTCTCACCCACTGATAGCCACCCCACAGAGCCAATTTCTTCACTGAAGTTTGCCCCCTCTCAAACATCCTCTAACCTAGCTCTAGACCAACATCTGAATACCACTTTGATCAAATTCATACCTAGACAATTCACCAAAGCTTGGGACTTCATCTGGAGGTTTGTTGGACCCAATTGAAGCTACTACAACCATCTGATTGAGGCCCCCCCTCTCAGACAAAGGCATTGAACTCTAACCCTAAACCGAGCTTGTTTTGATTCTCAATACATATTTATTGTATTTCATATCGTATAAACTGTATAGATGTACTTGCCTTGAGTTGATGAAGGCCTAAGAACAAACCCCATGCAATTTGGTTGAGTATAGGCCGAGATCTTAAGGTTTCAGTGTGAAAGGTTCATGGGTTAGGTCACTTAAGGATGATAACGGAGAGTCNAATATTTATTATATTTCATACCGTATAAACTGTATAGATGTACTTGCCTTGAGTTGATGAAGGCCTAAGAACAAACCCCATGCGATTTGGTTGAGTCTAGGCCGAGATCTTAAGGTTTCAGTGTGAAAGGTTCATGGGTTAGGTCACTTAAGGATGATAACGGAGAGCCGTCCAATCGCACGTGTATCCAATGGACGGAGGAGATCAAGCCGGACAAACCCTCATTGCATAAAGCGCGGTCTGCGTGGAGGCTACATGGCTGGTGGCATCAAATGGCTGAGCAAAGCGTAGATCCTNTCTTCCAATCGCACGTGTATCCAATGGACGGAGGAGATCAAGCCAGACAAACCCTCGTTGCATAAAGCGCGGTCTGCGTGGAGGCTACATGGCTGGTGGCATCAAATGGCTGAGCAAAGCGTAGATCCTTCGGAGCAGACGAGGTTGAGGTGGCGCCGCGCGGATAAGTAGAAAAATATGGGATTTTTTAATTATTTTTAATGACTAAACTTCAAAAATCCATATCTTTCTCTAGAAAAATCATAAAAAAAAACACTCTTGCTCAGTGAACAGAGGAGAATAATGTGGAATAAAAATAAAAATTATTTTCTTATTCCCTAATTTTTAATGAATTAAATACTCTTTTTGGAATTTTAATTCTCCATGATTAAATATTGCTCACCATGGCTTGAACTTTAGAGGGTTCATTCCCCATCACAGAGGTCATGTCTTCTGATTTTTCCAAGGTCAGAGGGCATATCTATGCTTCTAGCCCTTATTTTTAAGCTAAAGTGGTNTTGGAATTTTAATTCTCCATGATTAAATATTGCTCACCATGGCTTGAACTTTTGAGGGTTCATTCTCCATCACAGAGGCCATGTCTTCTGATTTTTCCAAGGTCAGAGGGCATATCTATGCTTCTAGCCCTTATTTTTAAGCTAAAGTGGTCATTTTGGCTTATTTTAATTATATAAATCAATACATTACTTGGAAAATTATGGGAATAAATTTGGTAGGTTTCCTGTGGTTAGAGAATATTAGGAAAAATGTCATGATGTTTTGAATTGTCTTATGAATTTCTATAATTAATTAAATGTAAATAACTTGTATTAATTCATGTAAATTAAATACTTATAAAAAATTAATAAAATTAATCCCACAATGTTCATAAAAATCATATTTTCTCACTGTAAAAAATGAAATATATTTGATTAAGTTTAAGCACTAAAATGGATTTTCTAAGAAAACCTTGTATTTTTGTATAAGAATAATTATATTAAATTAAATAAGCTTAGAAAAATTATGAAACTTGCTTTTTTGAATTTCTTGTGATCAGGGACATTTAGTAAAAATAAAATATATTTTTGTGAGAATATTTTGAATTAAAAATAATCAAAATTTTAAAAAATATTAAAAATGGTTCAAAATGTGTGTAAATATTCCCTGATCACTTAGAATTCATTAAGACATTTTTCCTAATTTTCCTAAGTCAAAAAAATGAATTTTTGAGGCTTAAAAGGAATTTTCTCTATTTTATCACTAAAATAATTACATTAAATAAATTAAAAATCACAAAAATATAAAATTTGATTATCTGAGTTTCTTGAACTTAGAGAAGTCTATTAAAAATATAAAAATAATTTTTGTAATTAAAATATTACTTTATGTTTAATTTAATCATTGAAATTAGTTAAAAATTAAATAATAATAATAATAATTTAATTCAAAAAAATCATGAAATCTTACCTAAGTGTTTTTCTGACCTTAGGAAGCCTTTAACAATTTTTCCATAAATAAAAAACTTTATTTTGGAAAGCTAAATAAATCAACTTTTAAAAATCCTATTTTTTAAAATTTAAATAATTATCTAAATTAAATTAAAATTTTGAGAGGTCCACATGTTCTTCTCTAAAATTATAATTACCTAATGTATATGACACTTTAAACCCTCAAATTCATCTGAGTTGTGTTTAATGAGTTATAAGGTGAAGTGCCCCAAGGGCAAAGTGGTAATATTAGACTTTCATGCCTTAATCAAAATTTAGGATTAACCAAGATAAAATGGGTAATTTTTTATCTTAANGTCATCTGAGTTGTGTTTAATGAGTTATGAGGTGAAGTGCCCCAAGGGCAAAGTGATAATATTAGACTTTCATGCCTTAATCAAAATTTAGGATTAACCAAGATAAAATGGGTAATTTTTTATCTTAATGAATATATTTGGATAATTGAAATATAATGAGATTAAAAGGTAGAAACCCACTCACCACCTTTGCACAATGTCAACAAGATTATAAATCTTCTAATCTTCATGACTTGGAAGTTAATCAAAACCAAATTATTCTTGAAGTAAGGGGCTTAAGCCAGAAAGAGGATGATTTACTTCTCTTAAACCGAAAGTTGAGGATGATTTGATTATTTGATAAGAATGTACATAATTTAAAATCAAAACTTTGATGACAACCNAAAGTAAGCGGCTTAAGCCAGAAAGAGGATGATTTACTTCTCTTAAGCCGAAAGTTGAGGATGATTTGATTATTTGATAAGAATGTACATAATTTAAAATCAAAACTTTGATGACAACCNAACTTTCCTATTAAATATTCCTAGAAAACTAGAAAAGAAACCCTTACCATTAGAAATTTTAGACCCCTCTTTGCTCAACTTGAAGCTCCACATACTGGTCATAATCTCTAACACTTAGTAGATGGGGTCACTATAGAGGAGTTCAAGGAGAGTTCCCATAGGGCTATCTGGCCTTAGGGTTGAATCTGGGTGTTGATCTCAAGCTAGTTCACTCACTTACACTCACTATCACCTATATCCACTCACAATCCTAAAACCCAAATTGTTGAATTTGATTCCTTGATCTTTTGGGAGACTCATGTAGACGGCCCCCTAAACCATCATCCCTAGGCTAGGGTTTGGCTAAGATTAGTACATAGAGGACCCAAATAGGGATTTTATTGGTCCATAACTCATATATGGTGGTTGGTACCTCAATTCTACCAAATATCCAACTTGGCCTATTACCTCTAAATCCATCCAAATTACCTAAATACCATTAAGACCCTAAATTTGGCCAAAATCCTCAAATTCACCAAAAATACCCAGATTTGTTCAAAAATCATTTCAAACCATTTTAAAAAACCCAAATTACTCAAATCCACTAAAAAATTCCAAATTTACCAAAATATCCCAAAAAATAACCAAAATTACAAAAATACCATTGACACCACAAAATTTCCCAAAACATAAAAAATCACTCCAAATGTATTCAAAACCAATTTAAAACCTTCAATTAAACCTAATTTGGTCAATTTGACAATTTTGACTCAAATCCAAGCCTAATTGGCTCATGCTTTGAGCTCAATTTTGTTCTAAGTCAAACCCCAATTTTGGTCCTATGACCTAATCTCACCTAATTGAACCCCATAGGCTACTTAATTTGCCCCAATTTGAATCTTAAACTCTTCATAAAAATTCTACACATCAAATTTGACCTTCAATTGGCCTTGGTAAAGCCTCAATTACACTCAATTTTGATCCAAATCCAAAAATCTCCAAATTTGCCCCAAATTGGCTGTCTCCAAATTCCACGAAATTGAATGCCTTAACCCCAAAATTGACACCCAATTTATGTTGAAATTCTTCACGATATTCCTATAAACTATTCTCAACCATCAATTTAGACTTAGCCCAACCTTAGCCCAACCTAAACCCAAGTCTAGCCCAACATGCCCAAATTGACCAAATCCCAAAATCCTTCAAATTGAGCTTCCAATTGAACTCAAAATCATTTCAATACTTCACTAAAAATCTTCATAATAATCATCTACACAATTTTGATCAATCAATTGGGCTCAAAGTCATGGCTAGCCTAACCCAAACCCAACTTTTAGTCATTTGGACTCAAATTGGACCCATGCATCAAAATTGACTTAGCCATGCCTAAGCCACCAAATTGATGACACAACAGCCACCAAGTGCACCATATGGACCAAACTAGACCCACCTAAACCAGCAAAAATGAGCTATGGATCAATGGTCCCTTGATTTAAGGGATTTCACCCCATATTTGGCCTAAACTTGAAATATCTCCATCATTTGCGGGTTAACCATCATTAAGCACCCCCGGACCTCCCTGAGCAAAGAAGTGACTGGACCCTCACCAGCCACCTCCTCAACCACCGAAAATAGCCAGCCTAAGGGAGCCCAAAATGACCAAAACCCAAAATTGAACCTCCCTGACTTGGCTCACTCTCATTGGAAATTAGAGCCTTTCTTTCCTCCACCTCAGCAAGCTTTAGCACCCCACTCTAAGCCCTGAAATCCACCATACAACCATGGCTTTAAATGGAGCTCTCCACAGCCAAAGAGAACAGTGCTTGGAACCTTAAGGAAACTCTGCCAAAATCTCATCAGAGCTTCTCCAAACCATCAAAAGTGCAATCCTCTTGCTGTCACCCACTGATAGCCACCCCACAGAGCCAATTTCTTCACTGAAGTTTGCCCCCTCTCAAACATCCTCTAACCTAGCTCTAGACCAACACCTGAATACCACTTTGATCAAATTCATACCTAGACAATTCACCAAAGCTTGGGACTTCATCTGGAGGTTTGTTGGACCCAATTGAAGCTACTACAACCATCTGATTGAGGCCCCCCCTCTCAGACAAAGGCATTGAACTCTAACCCTAAACCGAGCTTGTTTTGATTCTCAATACATATTTATTGTATTTCATATCGTATAAACTGTATAGATGTACTTGCCTTGAGTTGATGAAGGCCTAAGAACAAACCCCATGCAATTTGGTTGAGTATAGGCCGAGATCTTAAGGTTTCAGTGTGAAAGGTTCATGGGTTAGGTCACTTAAGGATGATAACGGAGAGTCTTCCAATCGCACGTGTATCCAATGGACGGAGGAGATCAAGCCAGACAAACCCTCGTTGCATAAAGCGCGGTCTGCGTGGAGGCTACATGGCTGGTGGCATCAAATGGCTGAGCAAAGCGTAGATCCTTCGGAGCAGACGAGGTTGAGGTGGCGCCGCGCGGATAAGTAGAAAAATATGGGATTTTTTAATTATTTTTAATGACTAAACTTCAAAAATCCATATCTTTCTCTAGAAAAATCATAAAAAAAAACACTCTTGCTCAGTGAACAGAGGAGAATAATGTGGAATAAAAATAAAAATTATTTTCTTATTCCCTAATTTTTAATGAATTAAATACTCTTTTTGGAATTTTAATTCTCCATGATTAAATATTGCTCACCATGGCTTGAACTTTTGAGGGTTCATTCCCCATCACAGAGGCCATGTCTTCTGATTTTTCCAAGGTCAGAGGGCATATCTATGCTTCTAGCCCTTATTTTTAAGCTAAAGTGGTCATTTTGGCTTATTTTAATTATATAAATCAATACATTACTTGGAAAATTATGGGAATAAATTTGGTAGGTTTCCTGTGGTTAGAGAATATTAGGAAAAATGTCATGATGTTTTGAATTGTCTTATGAATTTCTATAATTAATTAAATGTAAATAACTTGTATTAATTCATGTAAATTAAATACTTATAAAAAATTAATAAAATTAATCCCACAATGTTCATAAAAATCATATTTTCTCACTGTAAAAAATGAAATATATTTGATTAAGTTTAAGCACTAAAATGGATTTTCTAAGAAAACCTTGTATTTTTGTATAAGAATAATTATATTAAATTAAATAAGCTTAGAAAAATTATGAAACTTACTTTTTTGAATTTTTTGTGATCAGGGACATTTAGTGAAAATAAAATATATTTTTGTGAGAATATTTTGAATTAAAAAAAATTAAAATAATCAAAATTTTAAAAAATATTAAAAATGGTTCAAAATGTGTGTAAATATTCCCCGATCACTTAGAATTCATTAAGACATTTTTCCTAATTTTCCTAAGTCAAAAAAATGAATTTTTGAGGCTTAAAAGGAATTTTCTCTATTTTATCACTAAAATAATTACATTAAATAAATTAAAAATCACAAAAATATAAAATTTGATTATCTGAGTTTCTTGAACTTAGAGAAGTCTATTAAAAATATAAAAATAATTTTTGTAATTAAAATATTACTTTATGTTTAATTTAATCATTGAAATTAGTTAAAAATTAAATAATAATAATAATAATTTAATTCAAAAAAATCATGAAATCTTACCTAAGTGTTTTTCTGACCTTAGGAAGCCTTTAACAATTTTTCCATAAATAAAAAACTTTATTTTGGAAAGCTAAATAAATCAACTTTTAAAAATCCTATTTTTTAAAATTTAAATAATTATCTAAATTAAATTAAAATTTTGAGAGGTCCACATGTTCTTCTCTAAAATTATAATTACCTAATGTATATGACACTTTAAACCCTCAAAGTCATCTGAGTTGTGTTTAATGAGTTATGAGGTGAAGTGCCCCAAGGGCAAAGTGATAATATTAGACTTTCATGCCTTAATCAAAATTTAGGATTAACCAAGATAAAATGGGTAATTTTTTATCTTAATGAATATATTTGGATAATTGAAATATAATGAGATTAAAAGGTAGAAACCCACTCACCACCTTTGCACAATGTCAACAAGATTATAAATCTTCTAATCTTCATGACTTGGAAGTTAATCAAAACCAAATTATTCTTAAAGTAAGCGGCTTAAGCCAGAAAGAGGATGATTTACTTCTCTTAAGCCGAAAGTTGAGGATGATTTGATTATTTGATAAGAATGTACATAATTTAAAATCAAAACTTTGATGACAACCATTTCACCCATTATGATTGTTGAAGGCTTGGTAGTGATCTAGGCTTAATATCTAAACTCAATTGATTGGATTTAGAAAATAATATAATTGGTGATTAACATCTTTAAACACTACAAGCCTGACTTTTAGTTGTGGGCACCACAATCTTAAATAACCTAAACTTGCCTCAAGGGCACTCACTCACATAACTCTTAAATGAAACATCAATTGACTGATCGAGTATCCTATCCTTAGGATAATCAAATTGTCAAGTTTCACTGAGCAACGGGGTAGTCACACTTCAACCTCGGATGATTAATGGAACAATATGATAAGTCCAAAACAAACTCGAAATAATTCAAAAGAGCCTCAAAGTAGTTCTGGGTCATTCCCTGAACACTTTGAAACCTTCTGAATATTTTGAAGAGCAAATTGAACTTGTTATATTTTGTTCTAAAATTATCCGTTAGGATCTTCCAAGGTCCAACAAAATCATAGCTTGGGATTTGGTAGCTAAACCTTCATCTACTCTTGCAATTTAAACTTTCCTGCAATATTATCTACATATCTTGCAAGTATTGATCTTTCAGGTGGTGGAACGAGAAGACTCGCTAGGCACACTTTTACAATTTGTAGTACAGTCTTTTCTTATATTCTGCGCACTGTAATTTTATGCTTATAAAACTTGCATGTTAAACAACAATGTTACCCTGCATGAAAATTAAAAACTGTTAGGATAGCCACCGAAACCAAAACCTAAACAAAAATCAATCAAGATAAAATTTACTGCCACAACATTCAAAATATAAGACAACTCAAAATTTAATCACAAACATCATAAAATAACAACTACAACTAAATTAAGACTTCTCTATCGGATGAACGAAAATCCCTCGGAGGAGGTTACCTAGGGTTGCTAACGAGGGTTCTCACGGTCTAAATGAAAGTACATAATTCATTAAGTTGAGTTTAGTAATTTTATTTGGACTAAGTGAATCCAATAGAAAATAGTGGTACCATAACAAAGGAACTGTAGGATCTTAACCGGTGTCGCTCTAATCAACTTTAATATGCCCCATAACATTTAGGAACCATAACCATAGGGCCGCCTAATTTGACATTATAACTTGACACATTAGAAACTTAAACTCGTCACGATGAGGAGCTTGGAGCTAACATCATGGGCAGCACGACCATCATCAACGACAAGAGGATCTACAACAACATATCTTTCCTTAGAGTTAAATGACCAAGCCATAGGATTTTGAGGTTATTTGCTTATGCAACATAAATCCTCACCTTATCTTTACGCCTTTGTATGACCCTGCTGTATAATATAAACCCTAACTCATCTTAGAATTACGAGGTTGTCGTCCATCACAACCTAAATCCTCACATCTTCCAGGCTATTTATGTGATTGTTTCACACGAATATAAGCCCGATATAAATAAAATTGACAGTATGAAATATTTAAATATTAGTTCACTAAACTGAAGTCAAACCATAGGATAGCTTGGGAAGTCACCAAGTTTTCCCTCTGGATCTATGACATCCCCTAGTTCTTCCTCCCTTGGATTCCAAAAATAAAATATTCCAAATTTGAACNCCTTTCAGGTGGTGGAACGAGAAGACTCGCTAGATACACTTTTACAATTTGTAGTACAGTCTTTTCTTATATTTTGCGCACTGTAATTTTATGCTTATAAAATTTGCATGTTAAACAACGATGTTACCCTGCTTGAAAACTAAAAACTGCTAGGATAGCCACCGAAACCAAAACCTAAACAAAAATCAATCAAGATAAAATTTACTGCCACAACATTCAAAATATAAGCAACTCAAAATTTAATCACAAACATCATAAAACAACAACTACAACTAAATTAAGACTTCTCTAGCGGATGAACGAAAATCCCTCGGAGGAGGTTACCTAGGGTTGCTAACGAGGGTTCTCACGGTCTAAATGAAAGTACATAATTCATTAAGTTGAGTTTAGTAATTTTATTTGGACTAAGTGAATCCAATAGAAAATAGTGGTACCAGAACAAAGGAACTGTAGGATCCTAACCGGTGTCACTCTAATCAACTTTAATATGCCCCATAACATTTAAGAACCATAACCATAGGGCCGCCTAATTTGACATTATAAATTGACACATTAGAAACTTAAACTCGTCACGATGAGGAGCTTGGAGCTAACATCATGGGCAGCACGACCATCTTCAACGACAAGAGGATCTACAACAACATATATTTCCTTAGAGTTAAATGAGCAAGCCATAGGATTTTGAGGTTATTTGCTTATGCAACATAAATCCTCACCTTATCTTTACGCCTTTGTATGACCCTGCTGTATAATATAAACCCTAACTCATCTTAGAATTACGAGGTTGTCGTCCATCACAACCTAAATCCTCACATCTTCCAGACTATTTATGTCATTGTTTCACGCGAATATAAGCCCGATATAAATAAAATTGACAGTATGAAATATTTAAATATTTGTTCACTAAACTAAAGCCAAACCATAGGATAGCTTGGGAAGTCACCAAGGTTCCCCTCTGGATCTATGACATCCCCTAGTTCTTCCTCCCTTGGATTCCAAAAATAAAATATTCCAAATTTGAACCATTCCCCTTTCATATTTTTATGTCGGATCTCGTTGAAAAGTCCTATCCTTTGACCTCTTTGAAGATAATATTTCCTGATTTTTATCGAGAGTTTTCTTAGGTGACTTCGGTTATCTAAGATGTAATTAACTATAGCGGCTTGCCCTTATAGGAAGCTTTTCTGAACCCAGCTTAATATAAACCCTATTTAATTCTTTGTATTAAATAGGGGAACTTGTCGGCAAATAAAAATAGTTTCGCAAACCAAACAAATATCATATATTTCTTAGTTTATTCGACCGAGCTTCATCCTCAAGTCTTGTGTTTATCTTTTGGGATAAATACAGGGTTTGAGGTATAGTGCGCTTTNCGGCTTGCCCTTATGGGAAGCTTTTCTGAACCCAGCTTAATATAAACCCTATTTAATTCTTTGTATTAAATAAAAGAACTTGTCGGCAAATAAAAATAGTTTCGCAGACCAAACAAATATCATATATTTCTTAGTTTATTTGACCGAGCTTCATCCTCAAGTCTTGTGTTTATCTTTTGGGATAAATACAGGGTTTGAGGTATAGTGCGCTTTCATTTAAACTATGAAAAATATGATGTCAGTGTGATTTTTTATTTTTCTAATATTATATATATATGTAAATTAAACGCTTTTCCAAAGCGGACAACGAGAATTCCATTCTGACGGCCGACAGCTTCCAACGGGTAACTCTCCAACCCAAAATAGTGTCGATAATAATACAAAACAACAATAACAAGCTTTTATTCATCTAAGAGGAGTCGGCTTTATGAATCTTTTTTTTACTAATTGAGTTTCATATTTTCATTCAAGCCTAATAAATTAAAATTGTTTTTTATACAACATGTCATGATCCTTTTAGGTGCACCTCTACCTTTCTTAGCACAAGTCGAATAAAAAAACATCTTCTCTCCTAATTAGATCATCAGATGGTCGCTTTTTAATATGACCAAGCCATCCAAAATGATGCTAATCTATTTGCCACTAGAGCTACACCAACTCTTTCTCTAAGTGTAAAGCCACTCATTCACCGAAGCATTCTCATATCTGCAACACTTAGCCTAGTATTATGCTTCTATATTATAGTCCAACATTCTATATCATAAAACATATGATCATATATACTTCTGACAATATTTTAGAGTGCACCATCAATACAATGAACCTTCGTAAAGCGTCCTTAGAACATTTAGATATAAATTCGTTATACATAGTTGAATAAAAACACAGACCAAAATATATACCCTTGGCTCAATGAGGCCAACCATAATAAGAACTGATAAATTATAAAACTATCCATTATAACAGTCACAAATTCCTCATCTAATTTAAATTCTCTCATTCATCTTTATATGAATAAACCCTTTACATGCTGATAGTCTTCCAATGTCATAAATATTCATCTTTGTAACCTTTTGGATGTACTCCTTTGCTTTGTTTAAAATCCCCATCCACTATTACCACCTCATACAATTTTTCTCTGAAGATTCATATCAATTTCTAATTCTTTTCTTGTTATGTATTCACATAAGATAATGTNCTCGTTATACATAGTTGAATAAAAACACATACCAAAATATATACCCTTCGCTCAATGAGGCCAACCATAATAAGAACTGATAAATTATAAAACTATCCATTATAACAGTCACAAATTCCTCATCTAATTTAAATTCTCTCATTCATCTTTATATGAATAAACCCTTTACATGCTGATAGTCTTCCAATGTCATAAATATACATCTTTGTAACCTTTTGGATGTACTCCTTTGCTTTGTTTAAAATCCACATCCACTATTACCACCTTATACAATTTTTCTCTGAAGATTCATATCAATTTCTAATTCTTTTCTTGTTATGTATTCACATAAGATAATGTCACAAATTATTGAGCTTCAATTTCATAGTTTCAGATGAGTTATTGACAATTTTCATAATTATAACCCAACTATTTAGTAGTGATGATAACACATGCATAGTGCACAAACACTTTCATCAAAATTTGCATAAAATTTAATAACAATTTAGCTCAACAAACTTATGATTTGATTAAACTCAGTGATAATTGCTAATGTAGAAGATAATTCAATCAATGTGAAATTAAAATTTTCTCATTATATACAAATTTTTTCATTGTGAAATGCTTCTCATATATGTGTGATATAACTATTATCATAATAGATTTTGTCATCTCATATAATTCAAGAAAATATTTTTTATTAGTAATAGATGTACAAATCTAATTACTTAGATGCTTAAGAGGTACAATGTTCTTATCCTTTGATTATGGGCTTTGCCTCAAAAAAGGATTGGTATAACATTCAGGTTACACACACACACACACACACACACNTTAATTACTTAGATGCTTAAGAGGTACAATGTTCTTATCCCTTGATTATGGGCTTTGCCTCAAAAAAGGATTGGTATAACATTCAGGTTACACACACACACACACACACACACACACACACACACACACACACACACACACACACACACACACATAACCTTAAAAATTCGTCTTCCAATACATAGTCCTTTTAATATAATCAAACAATCCTTAGCTTCACATATTCATATATTATTGTTTCGCTTATCAAGTAGGCTCTGAAGCTATCACTATTTTCATAGCAATTATTTTGGAAAATAAATAAACCTAAGGCATACCAATTATTAGAGACAATAAATATACCTAAGGCCAATGATGAGCAAAAAAATGGGAAAATAATTTGCTACGAGAATACTAAAAATAATATAAATGTATATATATCTAATTTATTGAGAATCCACTAAGTCCAAGTTCACATAAAAAGATAAACATCTACTAACCAAGGGATAAACACTTGATTTATTCTAAAGTACTATACTTATTTTTAACTAAATATTATCCCTCCCTTCCTCCCCCCTCCCTCCCCTCCTCTCTCTTTCCCTCTCTCTCTCTTTAACTCCACCATGATCATAATTATTACACATAATATTTTTAATTAACATAGAAAAAAACCCTTTTCTTCCTATCACTATAGGAATGAATCAAACTGACGTCAGTCATATCAGAAGTAAATCGAAGGCAAATCCGACAATATTTAAAGTTTATCGTCAGATTTGCATCTGATTTACTTTGGAATATTTTGACGAAAAGTATTTGCATATTTTTTGTGTCATATTTTTGTCGGATTTATTTAATGTAGATGCGCGTCATTTTTTGTGTCATATTATTATTTACTTTTGTGGGGAGGGAGTTATGAATTTGGACCTCTGCAAAATGAAAATTTTGACATTTGCAGGGGGATTAGGGTAGAATGGTGATGTTTTAATAGGTAGATCTCTTGTCGTTTATTTTTCTTGGTATTTGCAGGGAAGGGGTGTGTTGTTAGCAATATGTATGTTTAGGGTTGTAACTATTAATGCATTAATGATGTGTATTTGCTTAATTACTGTTGGGCTTGCTTTCTTAATTTTGGAAAATGCATAAGTTCAATTGAATTAGTTTTTCATTGGCATCTATATCAGTAATAATAAAGATTAGGTGTTGATATGATGTTGAGTTTGACAATCATCAAAGTTAAGAAAATGAAAATCAAATTTCATTAAAAAATATCATCAAGTGGTTAAGAAATATTATAGCCCACACCAACTAATCTCCTAATTAGATATTGAATTTCTGATGTACAATTAATCCCATCTTTTAACCTATTCATAAGGGTTGATTTATGCCTTGTAGTATCTTAATCCATTGTTAGTGAATATGATTTCCTTTTTCACCATCCTTATCTTTTTGCCTTATTTTTCAATTTTAAAACATCTAGTGTCTTTCATTGTTTTGCTGCCATTTGAAAGCTCAAATTTAATAGAATTTCTAGGTACCCCAATAATACATTCAATAATTATTCTTATCATTTCACTTTTAAATATATAGTACATGAGACCATCTTTATGTTCATATTTTAATACTATAGCTCCCTTGATTGGATTCTAAGTGTTAATATAAAAGATTGTGATGTAAGTTTCTTCAACAATATCTAATTGAAAATAAATCTCTTTAAGCAAATAATACAACACAACAACAACAAGCTTTTATCCCTTTAAGAGGAGTCGGCTTTATGAATCATCCTTTTTTATTGTGTCCAATCGAGTNTATATATATATATATATATATATATATACACTCTTTTTCTCCCTTCGTTTGAGCCTATGAGTACTGCAAAATCTGCATTTTGTGTCCGATGCATCTTCCTTGTAATATAACATTTGGTCTTTAATGCAACAATCTTTCTTTTCAAAAGAATAGCCCTAACTTTGACACAAACTTCTTTGTTCCACAAAAATATTTTTTACTAAATTATCTGTTGGGTTCATTTCCTTTAATAATTTTGCTACCTGATTGACGTAATTTTTGTGAATGTTGAAATCAGATCTAATACTCAGCATTCTCATGGCGACCAATAACTTTGTATGTGAAGTGCATCATTCCCACAATGGTTGTTGTACAACATTTAATAATTCATTGAATTTTTGTGCTTAATTGTAGGGTTCTTGATCATTATCAGGCACACTCCCAATAAAATGAGGTCTGTCGGCATCAGCAATCATTTCCTCATACACTCTAGAATCATGAACCATTTGAGGGGCATAACTTGAAGAAGCTCCAACATGACCATACTAAACATCTGATTCAAATTTACCATGTGAAGTCTAATACCAATTGATTTTAAGTCTCCTACAATATCGATCAAATTTCAATTTGTTAAGAGTCAGGTATGTTTGATTCTTGTGCTTCGCATAGTGACATCAAAACCTACCTTCTAAAAGGTAAATGTGCAACTATGTTGCTACCTGCATGAATTTCTCAACACCAGCCAAAAACTAGTTAGCTAGTCCTTTTTTTTTCTGGATATAATCTGTTATACATCAATAATCTCACATTCCGAATATTCTTTTGTAGCATAAATGTAGATTTATAGATTTGTATAATTAGATAATGGTCATCTAGACAATATGAATTTCCTGTATTATAGCTGGATCGACTAAATGAATCTTTTTTCATCATTACGTCTGATTAAGAGATATTTTTCATTCAATTCAAACAATTGAGATCATTTTTTTATACAATGTGACTTGGTCTTTTTCGGTCTACCTCTACCTTTCTTAATAAAAGTCATATCAATAACATTTACTATCATAATATAGTTATTATATATTCAATGTTTAACATAACAAAATTAGATAGTTTTTTTTCTCACTAAGGATGGTCTAGTTTTTTCTCTCACTAAGGATGGTTGACTACATGAATCTTCTTTCTCCATTGTGTCTCATTGAGTGTCAAATTTTCATTTACTTAATAGATTAAATTCATTCTTTACACATAATGCCTAAAGCCGGAGCAACACCAAATCTCTCTAATCTTTTTCACGACATCTAAGTTGATTCTCTCTAATCTTTTTTACCTCTGGTGCAACACCAAGTCTTTGACTTATTTATTTGTTNGAGCATCTTCATGAAGCCTCATGGTGTCCTCTAAGGAAAACCATCTTCGATTGAACTCAGCTAAATATGGAAAACATACATACATGTCTCTTGGTGAAATCTTCATTTACTTAATAGATTAAATTCATTCTTTACAACATCTAAGTTGATTCTCTCTAATCTTTTTTACCTCTGGTGCAACACCAAGTCTTTGACTTATTTATTTGTTTTGCATTTTTGACCTTGAACCTAAGCATTCTTATTTGCAAGACTTAATAATCAATTTTATGCTTCTCTATTATAGGCAAATATATATATATATATATATATATATATATATATATATATATATATATATATATATATATATATATNCGCACCTATCTAGGTGCGGTGACAACTTTATGACTTTGGTCTGACTTTTCCATAAAAATAAAACTTTGTAATAGCTATCCTACATAGCTTATCAGCATATTATTTTTAATCAGCACATCAACAGATTATTCAATAAGCTACAACTACCCCAAAAAGACCCTTAAATTCAATCAAGCAAAATAAGTTCATTGGTTGAGGCATTTAGTTTATTAAAGGAGAAACTTATTGTATGGTGAGATAATTGAAAGTATTGTTTGGTTNTCTCTTTCCCTCTCTCTCTCTCTTTAACTCCACACATGATCATAATTATTACACATAATATTTTTAATTAACATAGAGAAAAACCCTTTTCTTCCTATCACTATAGGAATGAATCAAACTGACGTCAGCCATATCAGAAGTAAATCGAAGGCAAATTCGACAATATTTAATGTTTATCATCAGATTTGCATCTAATTTACTTTGGAATATTTTGACGAAAAGTATTTGCATATTTTTTGTGTCGTATTTTTGTCGGATTTATTTAATCTAGATGTGCGTCATTTTTTGTGTCATATTATTATTTACTTTTGTGGGGAGGGAGTTATGAATTTGGACCTCTGCAAAATGAAAATTTTGACATTTGCAGGGGGATTAGGGTAGAATGGTGATGTTTTAATAGGTAGATCTCTTGTCGTTTATTTTTCTTGGTATTTGCAAGGAAGGGGTGTGTTGTTAGCAATACGTATGTTTAGGGTTGTAACTATTAAGGCATTAATGATGTGTATTTGCTTAATTATTGTTGGGCTTGCTTTTTTAATTTTGGAAAATGCATAGGTTTAGTTGAATTAGTTTTTCATTGACATCTATATCAGTAATAATAAAGATTAGGTGTGGATATGATGTTGAGTTTGACAATCATCAAAGTTAAGAAAATGAAAATCAAATTTCATTAAAAAATATCATCAAGTGGTTAAGAAATATTATAGCCCACACCAACTAATCTCCTAATTAGATATTGAATTTCTGATGTACAATCAATCCCATCTTTTAACCTATTCATAAGGGTTGATTTATGCTTGATAGTATCTTAATCCATTGTTAGTGAATATGATATCCTTTTTCACCATCCTTATCTTGTTGCCATACTTTTCAATTTTAAAATATCAAGTGTTTTTCATTGCTTTGTTGCCATTTGAAAGCTCAAATTTAATAGAATTTCTAGGTACCCCAATAATACATTCAATAATTATTCTTATCATTTCACTTTTAAATATATAGTACATGAGACCATCTTTATGTTCATATTTTAATACTATAGCTCCCTTGATTGGATTCTAAGTGTTAATATAAAAGATTGTGATGTAAGTTTCTTCAACAATATCTAATTGAAAATAAATCTCTTTAAGCAAATAATACAACACAACAACAACAAGCTTTTATCCCTTTAAGAGGAGTCGGCTTTATGAATCATCCTTTTTTATTGTGTCCAATCGAGTGTCATATTTTCATTAAAGTCTAATAAATTAGAGCCACTTTTTATCCAACATAACATGGTCATTTTAGGTGTACCTCTACCATTCTTAGCACAAGTCGAATCGAAAATATCTACACTCCTAATCAGATCATCAGACGGTCGATGTTTAATATGACCAAGCCGTCTAAATGACTCTATTCTTCTTCGTCACTCGAGCTACACCAAATCTTTCATGGGTATATATTCATATCACATTTTTTTTATCAAGGTTTAAAGCCACTCATCCATCTAAGCTTTCTCATCTCTGTGTCCACTTTATATTTATAACCTTGAAAATGCGTCTTCCATTACGTAGTCTTTTAAATATAATCAATTGATCCTTATCATGCCATATTCATATATTATTGTGTCACTTATCAAGTAGGCACTAAAGGTATCACTACTTTCATAGCCATTATTAAGGAAAATAAATAAACCTAAGGCATATCAATTATTTGAGAAAATAATTAAACCTAAGGCCATGAGAAAGAGAATGGGGAAAATAATTTTCAAGGAGAATACTTAAACATAATATAAATGTATTTATCTAATTTATTGAGAATTCATTATGTCCAAGATCACATAAAAAGATAAATATCCATTGGCCATTAGATCAACACTTCATTTATTCTAAAGTATACTAATTTATTTTTAACTAAATATTATTCATCTCTCTCTCTCTCTCTCTTCAACTCCACACATGATCATAATTATTACACAAAATATTTTTACTTAACATAGAGAAAAACCCATTGTCTCATATATTAGGCTATATCACGAATCACCTGCCCTTCTAATAATATTCTCTTATTTCCAATCTAGTGAAGCTTTATCAAGTGTTAGTCATGATCTTTCAATAATCATTGTCGATTGCCGATTATAGAAATCACTCGTATGATATCAACGAAGATAATTACATATGTTTAATCTGTCCTTTGAGAACATCTTCAAGCTCCACAACTATAAAAGCTTGAATGAATGATAAGAAAAAAAAGATGTATTGCAACAATCGATTTCTTGTCATTTTATGGAACAACATTCAATGATAGGGATGAAAGATTGGGCATGAAAAAATTTGAGTTCGGCATCCACAATATTTTTTAAGATAATCAAAACTAATTCTTATGAAGCTTTTAAGATTAAAATGTACCAAAATAAAGACAATCTTTAATTAAAAATTAATATGAATTATGATAACATTTACNCCTTTTTAAGATAATCAAAACTAATTCTTATGATGCCTTTAAGATTAAAATGTACCAAAATAAAGACAATCTTTAATTAAAAATTAATATGAATTATGATAACATTTACGGATTTTTAAATTGAGATTTAGGGCCCGTTTGGGGCAGCTTATTTTGTGCGTTGACATTTTGAAAATGCACCTGACCTGTTTAGGTAAGCTGCATTTTGACAGCTTGTGCGTTTTTAAAACACTGAAAATAGCTTTTTCAAACTGCACCTATCTAGGTGCGGTGACAACTTTCTGACTTTGGTCTGGCTTTTCCATAAAAATAAAAATTTGTAATAGCTATCCTACATAGCTTATCAACATATTTTTTTTAATCAGCACATCAACAGATTATTCAATAAGTTACAACTACCCCAAAAAGACCCTTAAATTCAATCAAGCAAAATAAGTTCGTTGGTTGAGGCATTTAGTTTATTAAAGGAGAAACTTATTGTATGGTGAGATAATTGAAAGTATTGTTTGGTTAAATTTGGCTTAACTTTATTTTTTAAACAAAATCATACACTGCAGGAAATTGGCCTAACCAAGTTTATTTTTGATACAAAAGGAGATTTGCACCGAATTTACATAAAAAAAGTTTGAAGTTAGAATTGGTGTCGCTAATTGGCTTAGCATCCACATTTACGTAGATTTTTTTTTGGTGCCGACCTTAGTATCGAAAAAATCAGTCATTGTAACTATTCATCATCAAATCACTCAACTGGCATCTTTATGAAGCCTCATGGTGTCCTCTAAGGAAAACCATCTTCGATTGAACTCAGCTAAATATAGAAATCATACATACATGTCTCTTGGTGAATGAGTTCGATAATATTTGGCATTTCAATAGTGTTTTATTGATTTATTCTTTGATACAACGACTGGATTTAGTTTATCACTTGCTCGATCAGAGTATCGAAGATAATAAACATTACTAGCTTAACATAACAGAATAAATGTGGCGTACTTTGCTTATCTTTTTTTTCATTTTAACTTCAGAAATATCATACGGGCTGAGTGTCCGTGTTTTTCAATTATCAAGATCAAATCACTCATAGTTGAACATGTCGACAATGCAATCAACATTACACGAATATTGCAACTGAACTAATTCATTTAGTGTGTCATAATAGTTGATCTCATTATCTGTGTATGTTTCTCTCTAACACAAACACCACAATTATAAGTTTGCTTTCATTCACACCAAGAACTCATGTGAACTATGTAACCATTTACATCAAATATTGTTAAGTTTTAAACTGCAATTAGGGCCCCAAGCAAAATCTAACAAATTATGGTCTGTGTTTTCGTCGCTTGTATTATGAACCTAGAAGAAGTTACAAAACATAACTAATTTTACTTTGAAAGTTACAATTGCACGACGTACCAGTTAATTTGAAAAGTTACTTCAACATATGTATAATTTAAACTATTTTGGAAATGCTTTTTCGATCTGCTTGCTTACAAGAGAGTCATCCCCTACATTCAAGCTCTTGGTAAATAATCTGTGCACACCATTATTATTTGTATGTTTGAGTTAATTGGTGTAGCCTTCCAAATAATAATTGGGAAAAATTTTTATTAAATGTATTCTTTCTGTAGGAATGGTTGTGCTTCATCGCAATTCGGTAGAATAACCAATGTAGTTGCTTGAAGCTCTCTACCATTGAGATAGCATGTACCATGCCTACCAAATGGTTTACCTAATATTTGGAATAAAAATAATTATTCTTGCAAAGACACGTTGCTAACAGTTTCATGGTATGTTGCCCTTGATCGAAGGAATAGGAACATAAAGCAATTGTCTCTTGTAATAGGTATGTCTCACATATTGATATCTTCAGACTTGTTTTATTCTTAACAATATTTATTATTTTATTTAGAAATATGCACGGACGACTCATTTTAGAAAAATTAAGATGATAGATTACTCTAAAATAAAAGACATGTCTCTCAAAGGATTACATCCACTTGTATTGCATTGGACCCCCAATATAGCCTCATAACACTGTTAAATAGGTAGATATTCCATTGATTCCAAAAAAATAAGAGGAAATATCCATTCAAGTTTGTAGAACAATAAAGATATACTCGAAGTCAAGACATCTTAGAGAATCAATATTCAAAGTCCCCATGCACAACACCCTGAAGAATTTTTCGATCAATGGATCAAGTGCGGGCCTTGGCAAGGTTTTGAATGCAATAGACACTAAACACTGCATAAAAATATACCAATCGTGACTCTTCATGCCAAATATTTTTCCCATGTCTAAGTCAACACAACAACTTATGTTAGAAGCATAACCACTTCAAAACTATAAATAATAAAACCTCTCAAAGATTAATTTTTTTTTATTGATTCAATGTGAGACAATATGTAGCTTTGGGCTTTACTATTTTACTTGCCTTTTTTATTGTAATTCTAATCTCGTTCTCTTGCAATACTCCTTCAGGTCTAATCTTATTTTGACATTATCTTTTATTTTTCTTTTGATATATGATCCACCCCAAGTGTGTATGTCACAATGACTCAAGTGTTCGTAATTGCACCATAAACTTGATCCACTCCTTAGTAAATTGATTAAGTACTTAAAATTAGATATTCTTACACACCAGGGTTTCTCACGCAAGGATAAGTATCGTTCTAGTATTATAGGGTTCAAATGAGCTTGGAATGTCAATCCCACATGGAAGTGAGGTAGTTAATTCTATAGGCGAAGTTCTAGGTCCTAGTTTAGAAGGTCGATAAAGGGTGATTTTCGAACAACTACTCCTAGATTACATTGCTAAGTCTATATTAACTATATCTATATTTAATGTTTGGTGAAATTCAAGATACGAAGCTATCAATCTCTTGTGAGTGCATAAGTGGAAATGTTGGATAGGATACTAACAATTTAATGTGGCTAGTGACAATAGGAGCATGAATCTAGGTTACCCTCTTCCGAGTGTGTAACGAAGTTTGGTTTAACTCAGTAAGTGTATCTTTCAGTCATTCTAGAAAATCCTATGTTAAATCCCATCAAAACTTATCTCCCTACCTAATTACATTTTCCTATGGACTAATTTTCCTTTGCTTATAAGTTCAATGTTGATTTTCCTAGTTGATAAAGCCATAGCCCTCCCTGATATTTATGGGTTCACAACAGATTTTAACATACCAATTGATTAAATTGATAAGTAAATTAAGTATAAATTAAAAACCATCACATTAGAATTAAACGTTCAATTCTATAAGTATCTTTGCATCCTACATATTCTACATATGCATCATAAGAGAAATGTAAAGGAAACCTACCCACTAAGCATGAAGAACATGATGAAAGCATTCATCAAACAATAAAATAAATCAAGAAAGTATGTGTTACAACAATTACAAGATGAATGAAAACACAATACTTAGATTTTCTTCTCTTAAGACATGAAAAATTCTTCTCAACACTGGATCTAAGTCCTCCTTGCAATGATGAATTGATATCCTTACAAAATTCTCTCAAGAACCTCACGAAGCACTCAAGAAAATGTGTTAAACATACAAAACCTAAGGCTCCCTATAATTTCTTAGCCTTCCTCCACACTTTCCCTGGCTTCCCAGATGTTCCTACGACTCCCTAGTGCTTCTCTTTCATTACTCTTCTCTTCTTTCCCTTCCAAATCTCCTGTCGTATTGCTTCAAACCACCAAATAACTCCAAAGTCATGGTTCAACAACTGCAAAAAATGATTGTGCCTTTGTGCTCAGAACTTGACCCCTAAGCGTTGCCTTCTTGATTGGATGCACAAAGTCTTGGTGCCTAGGCACCTAGAAGCAAATGACATGGTGCTTGAATGGAGCGCCTTGGCACCCAGAATCCGTCGTTTAGGTGTCAGTTATGTGAAAACCAAGTTTTCTCCATACAGCTCCTTTTTGCTCCTATTCAATCCTACTTCGCTCCAAGTGTTCTACCTGTTATACTTGCAATATATACATGAAATTAAACTTCTTTAAAGTGCAATTTCATTCCAAAATATGTGCTAAATGTAAAGAAATTGAGCATGCTAAAAGACATTTCAATATCTAGAACATTATTAAATATATTATCAAAAACATTCTTCTCAATATGCATTACATCAAGATTATTCTTAATTAGATTAGTTCTCTAGTATGGAAGATCTTGAAAAATACTCCACTTTGCCCAATTATGTGTAATGCCAAAATCTAGAAGACGACTCGAGGGTAGTTTCTCTCTCTCAATGATCTTTGGTACTTCACTGATCATCTGTAATAAACCTTACAGCTTATTACGGTGAAAGTTTTTTTCGTGGCAGTATCATAAGTCAGCACACCTGTTTCCCATAATAATTATAGCTCATCTATATAATGTTGAAAGTACACATCAATTTTACTGTTTGGGCTTTATGAACTTAGTATGATCAAAGTCTGAAATAATAATGACACATTCATACACATATTAGGTGGCAAATCATATGACATGTAATAATTGGCCACAATGAATAGGGTGTTGTAGCGTGGCTGTAAGGTGTGAACTTATCTACACATAAGCCAAGTATAATATTGAGTGGTTCGGTTGCAAATTTAGGATAAATGCAATCGAAGTGTTTCTAGGCTTCACAAGCTGAAGGATGAGTCATTTTATTAGCATCCACAGATTCAATACTGTGTCATGTCATGTGTGGAGTTGTGCGCATAGAAGCGAACAGTCACCCAAGACTTGGAATGAAGGGAAAGTAAAAGAGACGTTTATAAGGAATATATATATATATATATATATATATATATACNCAAAAAATATGTTTTTAAGATAATTCTTAATGAGATTGAAGAAATATTGTAATGCCTAATCATCCTAACTCTCAAATTTGAGGTCTCTACATTTGCATCAAGACTTTTGATGCACTTTTGTATCAGGACTCCAATCAAAGCTTGTCACATGTACAGGCAGACCCATCATAGTAAAAAAAATAAAAAAATTATTTAATACATGGGTGGCAAAAATTGCATAAGGACTCCTGATGCAATGTTTGTCCTACAATTGAGGTGCTAATAAATTCCTGGAATGAATAATTTAATACGGGCTCAGTCTAACCCGGTTACATATGATCTAGGTTTAGGTCTAAAATATAAAATTGTTTAATTTTAAGGCTTAATTTGAGTAAAATATACGTGCTAAGTTCATGCAAAACTAATATCGTTATTTCAATGTACTATTTAGCTTCCTAATGACAACAATGTTAGACTAAACTTAAATTTTCATGANGTAGGGCGGGTAACTATCGATCCTAAAATTTAAGTTTTTTTTTTTTTCTTAATAGCTCACGATTATTATGTATTTACATATCTCATATCTTTGAAAAGGTATTAAATTAGGACTCCTCACGTAGAGCTACGTCCGGAGTCCAATGAAATTACGTCATGGAGGTGATCGGGCCGGTAACACCAGAGAATATTTCTCTCATGTTATTCAGGTGTTATTCTGTGTTACATATGTGTTATTGTGTGTTATTCATGTGTTATTGTGTTCTAGGATATTCCCGGTATCATAATAACATAATAACACATCAATAATAATTGAATAACACACAATAAAACCTGAACAACACACAATAACACTTGAATAACACGAGAGGAATATTCCTTGTGTTACCAGACCGATCACCTCCACGACGTAAATTCATTGGACTCCGCACATTACTCTATGTGCGTAGTCCCAATGTAATATTTTTTTCCATATCTTTAGTATTACATAAAAAATAGTATCATTTTCATTTTTTTTTAAATTCATTTGAAGAGGCGAAATTAGCGATTATAATAGCTAGAACTAGACATTAAGCCTGATTTGCTCATGANAAGTCCAATGAAATTACGTCATGGAGGTGATCGGGCCGGTAACACCAGAGAATATTCTTCTCATGTTATTCAAGTGTTATTTTGTGTTACTTAGGTGTTATTGTGTGTAATTTATGTGTTATCGTGTTATGGGATATTCCCGGTATCATAATAACATAATAACACATCAATAATACTTGAATAACACACAATAAAATTTGAATAACACACAATAACACTTGAATAACACTAGGGGAATATTCCTTATGTTACCAAACCGATCACCTCCGCGACGTAAATTCATTGGACTCCACACGTAGCTCTACATGCGGAGTCCTGATGTAATATTTTTTCCATATCTTTAGTATTACATAAGAAATTGTATCATTTTCATTTTTTTAAAATTCATTTGAAGAGGCGAAATTAGCGATTATAATAGCTAGAACTAGACATTAAGCCTGATTTGCTCATGATGAAATTTGAGTTAGAATATCAAAATTTGATTCCTTTTGTCGGCTTTAGATTGGTTAGCTGTTCGGTGCTTCTACCCAATCATTTCGTCGGTAAATATTTTACAAAAAAACTCTGGATTTTCGATTAAATTTCATGTACTTGAAATTATATGTATTGTTGGATGTTTTCAAGAGATTTGTGATGTCTAAGAGTTTGTGTATTGTGCTTGAACATCGACAAGACAACTCGGAAAAAATGGCTCGAAAGAAGTTTCTCGCATTATAATGTTAGAGAGAGAGACTTTTGAATAGGGGTGCAAGTGAGTCAAGCTGACTCATGAGCAGGTTCGATATGTGGCTAGTGAATCTAGCTCAATGAGCTAACGCGCTAGGCTCAAGCTAGTCCTACTCGATTCGTTGGTTCGTAAGTCAACTTGTTTAAGAAAAATATACTAATATACAATATATTCAAAATATATTAAATCTGCAGGCTTTATCTTTAGAAGATAACCAATGTTTAAAAATAATATTTTGTATTTTATATTAAGTTTTTTCATATTATTTTTTTTATTAATTGCTCATTCTATTTGTCATTTTATTATAACACTACCTTAAGTTAATATTTTTTCTCTCTCTTATATAATAAATAAACCGGCTTTGAGCTTGCAGACTTAAGCTCAAGCTCGAGCTCAAACTCATTAAAATTAATTTAGCTCAAAAATGTCATGAATCCCTTGATACCAACGATAACATTTCCTAGTAGTTGCCGCTCTTTAGGTGGGCTAGGTCACCCTCTCGGGAAAGACGAGATTCAGTCATTTCGCATGTGGGGTCGATTCAATCATTTCAGCAAGTGAGCTCGATTCAACGTAGTAGTTTCCATATTTAGAATATGCAAAAGAAAATTGTGCTCAAGTGTAGGATCATATACGTAAAAATTGAAGTNTAGGGCTGTCAAAAAAGCTCGTTGTTCGCGAACAGTTCGTGTTCGGTTCGTCAATGAGTTCGTGTTTGATTCGTTCGATAAGAAAATGAGACGAACACAAATAATTTTTTTTTCGTTCGGTTAGTTAAACGAACCAAACACGAACAGTGATGCGTTCGTTCGTGTTCGAATCNNTTTTCAAGAGATTTGTGATGTCTAAGAGTTTGTGTATTGTGCTTGAACATCGACAAGACAGCTCGGAAAAAATGGCTCGAAAGAAGTTTCTCGCATTATAATGTTAGAGAGAGAGACTTCTGAATAGGGGTGCAAGTGAGTCAAGCTGACTCATGAGCAGGTTCGATATGTGGCTAGTGAATCTAGCTCAATGAGCTAACGCGCTAGGCTCAAGCTAGTCCTACTCGATTCGTTGGTTCGTAAGTCAACTTGTTTAAGAAAAATATACTAATATACAATATATTCAAAATATATTAAATCTGCAGGCTTTATCTTTAGAACATAACCAATGTTTAAAAATAATATTTTTATTTTATATTAAGTTATTTCATATTAGTTTTTTTATAATTGCTCATTATATTTGTCATTTTATTATAACGCTACCTTAAATTAATATTTTTTTCTCTCTTATATAATAAACAAACCGGCTTTGAGCTTGCAGACTTAAGCTCAAGCTCAAGCTCAAACTCATTAAAATTAATTTAGCTCAAATTGTGGGTGGCTCAAACTTAATTCGGCTCGACTCGTTTACACCTCTGCATTGGAAAAATGTCCTGAATCCCTTGACAGTAACGATAACATTTCCTAATAGTTGTCGCTCTTTAGGTGGGCTAGGTCACCCTCTCAGGAAAGACGGGATTCAGTCATTTCGACAGGTGGGGTCGATTCAATCATTTCAGCAAGTGAGCTCGATTCAACGTATTAGTTTCCATATTTAGAATATGCAAAAGAAAATTGTGCTCAAGTGTAGGATCATATACGTAAAAATTGAAGTTTAGACATTACATATACGTAAATACATAGGAATCGAATGGTATGAATATAAATATTTTTTAATATTAAACCAAAAAGACAATTATTTTAGTCGGTAGGCATGAGGAAAAAAATGTTGCTTTGGAGTATATAATCTTATAGTTATCAAGTTGTAGGGGATACTTGAAAGCAAGGGAAGCTATAGCTTATTCTAATGAACAACTATAGAGATGGAACAATTTTGCACTTATTGGCTCTCCCCTTTTTATCTTAGTGATGTCATTGAAAATACATATTAGACAATAAATCAAGTTCAAAACAACAACAAACTTATAAGCTTTGAATTGGAGAATTAAATGGATGCCACTTAATTATTATATATTTACACATCCAACATTGAAACTTCTGTTTTTATATATATGTCAACTTATTTATGTATGAAAATGTGTATTTTAATTTCTAAAAGTTATAGTAGTGATATTCTTTGTTATATGATATGAAAGATTTATGTGGTATAAATATAAAATGTAAAGTTTATTTGTCATATATATGTAAGGACATAGAAGTAAGCGGTATGTGTATAAATGACCCTTAAAAAGTTTAAGCACAATATCATATGTTGCTCAAAAGAGTGAAGGCAAACTTTTGATTTTGTTAGTTTTAAAAACTTGCTATTCATCTCTTGATATTGAGGGCTTTGCTTTATTAAAGAGATGTCGTCTTCAAGGAGTAGCATTTGAGTTTGTGTATGACATGTTGTGGAGTGTGATATTTGCCCTATGAAGAAGGAATTCAAAATTAATTGCCGTGGTATTATATCTCGACATCTATTATTTATTTTTATTTTACTAAAAAATATTTGGAAAATTTTATTACATGTTAAAAGTTCATAACTGCATCTATTATTTGTGATTTTTTTTTGTAAGGATATTTTAGAAATTTTATTATATTTTAGTTATCTTAGATTTTTCTTTACAAATATGGGGTGCCGACTTATATATGTTGGCAATTTGTGAGGCTAGGATGGTCTGCACATCAGTCTTATGCCCACTAGCTATCTTTTTAGGGGTGACTCTTTTAGGTGGCCATTGAAATTTATTCGTGATCATTTCCTTAATTTGTGAGTAGGCTTCCTTAAATGATTTGGACATAAGGGAACCTCCAACNTATATATATATATATATATATATTGGATTTCTTCTTGTTCTTTTGGGAGTCTTGTAAAGCATAGGGTTTTCTCCATAGATTTTTCTTTGAAGAGGATTCTAGAGTTATTTTCTTGTTGACATTTTGGATAGGTTGTGAGGAGAAATTGAGTGCAATTGTATGAGAGTTACTTTCATTATATAGCTCAAGACAAAATCTTCATGAAAAAAAAAATCCAATTTAAACTAGGCTAGGCTGAGTCATATCCATGCCCGTGCTCGAGCTAGTTACACTAAACACAAAAGAAGAGTAGCGTAATTACGTCGCATGATGGTGCAATTACAACAGTTCAATTCATTTTTTTGTTAGTGTTTTGTCTCCATGAATTGTGTTCGACACATAAAAACAACAAAATACAACAAATATACCCTTCACAAGGGTAAAATCAAGATAAATAGGAAATTAAAAAGAATTAAGTAGAAAATTATCATGAATTTGAGTCGTATCAACTTTTAAGATTTTGCTCAATCAAATTTTACTTTAATGGGTCAGACTCCATAATTGCTCTAAATTGGCTTCTAATCAACCCATTCACTAATTTTATCCTATGAAAGGTTTCACACTAGAGTGCTGGGCAAATGTCATTGATTTTAAAATATTAAAAGTGACTTCACGGTCATTAAATCTCATTGTAAGCTCCCCTTTCTGAACATCAATCCTTGTCCTTTATTTGGCTAGAAATGATTTATCTAGGATAATATAAATCTCCTTAATTTCATTCATATGTAGGATAATATAATCAACAGTAAAGATAAATTTATCAACCTCAATAAGTTCAACATCTATCACCTCTTAGGATAGGTAAAAGAAAGGTCACCTAACTATAAGATTACTATGGTAGGTTGGAGTTTTTCTGATCTTAATCTATTAAAGATAAACAAAAGAATAAGGTTGATAACAACTCCTAAATCACATAAAGCTTTCACAAATAATATCTTTGTTATAACATTAGTAATAACAAAACTACCAAGTTCTTTGAGTTTTTGAGGAATTTTTTTTAGAGATAACACTAGACTTTTCTGTTAGGGCAACAATCTCAAAATTATCTAGTTCCTCTAATTATTTAGTATGTTTNATTAGTAATAACAAAACTATCAAGTTCTTTGAGTTTTTGAGGAATTGTTTTTAGGGATAACACTAGACTTTTCTGTTAGGGCAACAATCTCAAAATTATCTAGTTCCTCTAATTATTTAGTATGTTTTTCATGAATTTTGCATAACTAAACATCTATTCTAAAGCTTTAATAAAAAGGATATTAATTATGAGTTTTTTTAACACCTCTAAGAATCTGGAGAACTACATATCTAAATAATGCTTTTGTAGTCTCTAGGGAAAAGTTGGTTGTGGTATCTCTTGTTCTTTCGTAGGTGTCGAGTCAGATTTTTTAAGTTTGAGATTAGTTTTTTACTATGTTTTCAAGCTCAGGTTTAGGTTCTTTTGGATTACACTCCTTCTTAGCAACTTCTTCTAAAACTTTCTCACTCTTTCATCTATTAAATTTTACCTAATATTTTTCTTTTTTCCTTGGATTTACTGTAGTGTTACTAGTTAACATCCTTTGGGGTCTATTAAGCAAAGCATTAGCTATTTGCTGTAATCAATTTTTATTATTTCTCATAGATGCAGCTTAACTTTGTCATTGGATTCCCATTTGTAACACAATTTCTTTCAATCATAAATTTTTTTTCTTTAAATTGGGATAAAAAAATGAATCTCGGTGGGTAATCAGTTTCGGGTTGTTATTACCTTGATTATTACAATTATCTAAGGAGATAGATAGGTTTCTCACTCAAGTATGATTGTTTATATTTTGGTTGTTATTCTAATTGAAATTTGGGTGACTCCTCCATTCCGAGCTAATTTTATTTGAATAAAAGTATTAGTTTTGTTAATGATAACATNACAGTTTCGGGTTGTTATTACCTTGATTATTACAATTATCTAAGGGGATAGATAGGTTTCTCACTCAAGTATGATTGTTTATATTTTGGTTGTTATTCTAATTAAAATTTGGGTGACTCCTCCATTCCGAGCTAATTTTATTTGAATAAAAGTATTAGTTTTGTTAATGATAACATTCAAGGACTCTATAGAGGTACTACTAGGATCCACTAACAATCCATATATATTTTCTTCTATTGCTAGTGTTCTTTTTGTTGGATATGAGCCAAGAGTGTATAACTTCCTCAAAATTGCTGCTACTTGTGAAGACATAATAGCTAAAATATCAGTATTGTATACACTGACAATCTTTCTAGGATTCGGTCTCTAAGAAGGCTTCTGGAAATTATTTATAGCAATCTCTCATATCATTACATAAGCCTCTTTAAAAGATTTAGACATCCCCAACTGTAGTGTCTATGATTGAACTTATGGATCCCCTCAGCCTGTAATTGAAAGTTTGAATAATCAACTAATCAAATAGACATGGTGAATGCGCTTTTTAAGTAACTCCTTAAAATCTTTTTCAGGCTTCATAGGTTGACTCACTCTCAAAACATGTGAAGAAAGTGATATCATTCCTAAGTATTATAGTTTTGGAGAGTGGGAGTCNAATGACCCCCAACTGTAGTGTCTATGATTGAACTTATGGATCCCCTCAGCCTGTAATTGAAAGTTTGAATAATCAACTAATCAAATAGACATGGTGAATGCACTTTTTAAGTAACTCCTTAAAATCTTTTTCAGGCTTCATAGATTGACTCACTCTCAAAACATGTGAAGAAAGTGATATCATTCCTAAGTATTATAGTTTTGGAGAGTGGGAGTCCTTTGCTAGGACCTTTTGAGCTAGGTCAGCTTAAGTGGTGATAGACCATTACACTAAGGAATTCAACCGCTTCTTAGTCTTATCTCTTAGTGAGAAAATGAATGACCTAAATCTAACCATGTCATTAAACACACCATTATACTTAAAAGTGACACAGTTCTAAAAAAGTTGAAGTGTATTTTTGGTTCTTCATTAGGCAATCCTCCAATCTAGTTGTTCTATACCATCTGGATTATGACATACTTTAGTTTAAAGGAGTTGTCTCTATAGCAAGATTATTGATATTGAAGTGAATCTCATCAACTTAAGGCTTCCTAAGCGGTATAAGTTGAATGTTTTTTTTTCCTTGAGTGCTTGACATTTTTCCTAACTTATTCTTAAGATTTTTGAGCTTTTTAAAATTTTTTGACCATATTTTATATTGTAGTCCTGCGACACTAGTTCATTTGGTTCAGTCCTACACATAAAACTTAGGACTAACCAGTGACTCTAAACCAACATATACCACAAATATTAGAACATAATGTACTAAAAACATAATTAAGTATATGTGCAAAAAAAAAAAGAAACAAAAAAACATGATTTTTAGGGGTTTTTATAAAATAGGAAATATCCAAACAACATAGTGAAAACAAAAACACTGAAAGCTTCAAATCTAAACTTTAAAGGTTTACATAAAATTTTCTTAAAGTAGAAATCTAACGTTGTTAACCAACAACTGTGGCAAAAATTTGATGTATCGATGTTGTGAAGCATCCATTAACCAAATAAGTATACTTATTACTCAAGTAATATAAAAATTTTTTAGTTTGTGTATCGATCCCACAAAAAACTTGTCAATCTACAAAGAAGGTGAAAGTTTTATTTTACTAGTTCTAGGTGTTGCCTAAAAAATTAAAATTTTGAGAATTTTAAAGCTTCTAATACTAATTTTTTTTTAGAAATGAAAACCTAAGTGAGGGAAGAGTGTTCTAACCATGCGAGAATCATGCTCTTTTGATTTAGATTGTGTGAATTTTTAAAATTTCTACAATGAATTTCCAATCTAATGTTATTAAGCATTAAATCTTTCTTAGTCTCTTCCAAGGTCATAAGAAACGTTGGAAATTTGTATTATAGTTAAGTATGCTTAACCAAACAATTTTTTCAACAATCCTCTAATTACCAATTCCGGATGCAAAATCCTTTTGAGAATTTTTCTATTCTACTGAGTGATTATGTGCTATCCTATTTATTCTTCTAGCCTATAGTCAATAGTCCTAAATAACAAGAGATTTTAACACTCCAACTAGCCAGATTGAAAGAGAACGAAGACTNTACAATTTTTTCAACAATCCTCTAATTACCAATTCCGGATGCAAAATCCTTTTGACAATTTTTCTATTCTACTGAGTGATTATGTGCTATCCTATTTATTCTTCTAGCCTATAGTCAATAGTCCTAAATAACAAGAGATTTTAACACTCCAACTAGCCAGATTGAAAGAGAACGAAGACTAAAAGAATAACACCATAACATTTAATTATTTGAAGGAAATCTCCAACAAATCTCATGAAAAATTATGAATCATCACCAACCAAATCAAAAGAGCATGTAATGTTTAGTTCCTAAGTATGTTGTGATTAAACAAAACAAATTTCATTGAAAATAAACCACAAATAAAAAGAGTTTACACAATAGAAATCTTACCAGAGGAGCTTCGCTCCACTGATTTTCTTTCTTATACAATGATTTCTCCCTGATAACAATCACACACACCTTACAATATAAAAAATTCCTAACACACTCTAATGATCATCTCTAATTTCTTCTTCACACTCTCACTATACTTTTGAGACTTTCGTATGCTTTGGATCACATTTACTCAAATCCAAGTGTTTTTAAGGCATTTGTGAAGCCACATAAACAAGAAAGCACATTAGCTGCCATTTGTCAATTTGGAGTGCCAAACTTCCTCCATGGAGTGTTGGATTTCCTATTGCTCAGGCTAACTTACGTAAGTGGATGCAGGTTAGGAGCCGGCTCACTAAGATTGGCAGTGGGTCACTCATAACTTAGTGGGCCATGGGTCTCTGGGGTTAATCACTGAGTTTCTGCCCTTTCTGTTATCTGGTTCGAGCGCCATATCAACTAGATAAACAGTTAGGTTTCTAGGCTCTTTATATCNTGGGCTAACTTACGTAAGTGGATGCAGGTTAGGAGCCGGGTCACTAAGATTGGCAGTGGGTCACTCATACCTTAGTGGGCCATGGGTCTCTGGGGTTAATCACTGAGTTTTTGCCCTTTCTGTTATCTGGTTCGAGCGCCATATCAACTAGATAAACAGTTAGGTTTCTAGGCTCTTTATATCACATGGTTTAAAGAAGTATAGGCAAGTGTCAGATTTTTTATCTGAGCATCGGGGTCTCGTACAACCTCTTAGGTTATTTTGGCTCCACTTGCTCATCTTGCTACCTTACATCCTGCAACTTGCAAAAACATGAAAAAACACATAGAAAAAACATTAATTATAAAATAACCAAGAAAATATAAAAAATATCACGACTCTTTTCTCACAATCACAATGTAACATCTTTATTAAAATCTTCAATTTTCTTTGAGGAGAAAAAACTAGATGCACTTTTCTTTAGAAGCTTAATGAAAATGTAAATTCATATATGAAAGTGAATGCTAGTGANTCTTTATATCACATGGTTTAAAGAAGTATAGGCAAGTGTCAGATTTTTTATCTGAGCATCGGGGTCTCGTACAACCTCTTAGGTTATTTTGGCTCCACTTGCTCATCTTGCTACCTTACATCCCGCAACTTGCAAAAACATGAAAAAACACATAGAAAAAACATTAATTATAAAATAACCAAGAAAATATAAAAAATATCACGACTCTTTTCTCACAATCACAATGTAACATCTTTATTAAAATCTTCAATTTTCTTTGAGGAGAAAAACTAGATGCACTTTTCTTTAGAAGCTTAATGAAAATGTAAATTCATATATGAAAGTGAATGCTAGTGACTATTATTGAACTACATAATCTAATATATCTTGTTCATCATGATCTTTATTATATGTATTGTCTCACTTCATTCAAAATTTGGTTCAAATTTTATGACCAAACTTATACATTGCATAGTTAAGGGCAATTTGGAGAAGAAGGTAAATATTGGCTAACATGCAAATAATGATATATATATATATATATACAGGGGCGNTATACATATTCCAAAATGACAATATGCTATTTATTTTATTCCTCTATTTTCTTCTCTCTAATAATAGTGAGATAGTGAATGATCACAATCCTATTAACAAAACCTTATTAGTCAACTTCTTATAATTGAGAAAGAAGAACATGAATCAAGTTTTTCTTCTCATGGACCACTCACTGCTTTCTCTGTGTCATTCAAGCATTAAAGCAGATGCTCCANCATTAATCAAGTTTTTCTTCTCATGGACCACTCACTGCTTTCTCTGTGTCATTCAAGCATTAAAGCAGATACAATTTCTTCCCATGTTTATTATTTCCTGGTGGTTGTTGGTGAGTTGGCTTCAATCATTAAACCTCCATTGATGATGACTTTAATCAATACTTAATTAGTACTCATTATTGTTATTGCTTTTTGGTGAAGTAATTCCGACTTAAACAATTCTTTTAGAAGGATTTGCATACATACCACTCATATATTTACACATCTAACACCTATAGTTCAACTTCTACATTTCTGCAACGTAACTTATGCATGAAAATGTGCATTTTACGTATTAAAAGTTAAAATAATTGTACTTTTGATGCGATATGAAAGATATGGTGGCAAGAAAGCAAAGTTTAGTTCTTAGATAGGAAAATGTATTGGAAAATTTTGTTATTTATGCAAAAGAAAATTTCAACTAAGAAAACTGAAAATATTTAGCCATTTTAGAAGTAGGAATTTGCAAGCTAGGAAATTTATATTTTTCTTTTGTTTTTTTTTTCTTTTTTTGAAGGAGTTGAATAGTCACTAATGTTAGCACATATATTACAAGGTTTTTGAAACAATGAGAGGGCTACCTGAGTTTCTTGAAAAAATATTACTCCAATGGGGAGATGCCACGTGTCATTATTGCGGGATCATTGCATACGTGTCACCTCTTCATTGAAGTACTGATACATCAGTACTCCTGAGGTAATATTTTTTCGAGTTTCTTATGCTTATTACAAAAGTTAAAATCNAAGATGCCACGTGTCATTATTGCGGGATCATTGCATACGTGTCACCTCTTCATTGGAGTACTGATACATCAGTACTCCTGAGGTAATATTTTTTCGAGTTTCTTATGCTTATTACAAAAGTTAAAATCAATTTATCTCAGGGTTTCACAAAATGCTTTAGTGATAATTGTAGAATTTTGATTAGTACTTAAAGAATACTTCGATTGCAAAATAGCTTATGTTCTTATTTGCTAAGTGTTAAAAAGAAAATTTACAAACTTTCCGCCCAATTTTTATGTATTTATATTGTTAGATATGACTCATATACCAGCTAAGGGACAGATGCTGGAGTAGAGTGGAGCAGGGGCAACGCCTTCTTGATACAGTACATGAGTAATTTTGTAATTACATATTGTACGTCAGTGTTATATATATATATATATATATATAT
>JXCR01140823.1:162039-174961 GCA_002079205.1 Phalaenopsis hybrid cultivar
AGATGTGTATAAGAGAGAGATATATATATATATATATATGCAAATGCAAATAATCATATGATAGAAGTGATGATGAGTTTGTCATAGAGGCAATGACTTAAGAGCGGGTGTCTTAAAGAAAAGGGTGTGTCGTGGAGGCAGCGAACTTAAAGGATGGGTGTGTCGTAGAGGCGGCGACTCAAAGGAATGGGTGTGTTGTGGAGGTAGTGACCCAAGAGGGTGGGCGTGTCGTAGAGGTAGTAACCCAATGAAATGGGTGTGTCATGCAGATAATGAACTAAAAGAGTGAGCATGTCATGGATTTAGCGACCCAAAGAAATAGGTGTGGTGTATAGGCAGTGACCTCAAAAGGTGGGCATGCCATGGAGGCAACAACCCAAAGGAATGGGTGTGTAAGAACTTCACTGTAAATTGACAATTATTCTCTATGGAGGTCTTAAATGTCTAAAGTGATCAATGCAAATAGATTTGGTGAATTCTTGGATGGCTCAACACCAAAACCCCAAACTTTCACCAACGGCGGTGCTAGAAATTTCTCTCTCAACCCAACTCACAACACATGAAACTTTATTGACTAGAATCTTGCTATCACTATTCTATCCACAATCTCTCAAGCAGTATTATTTTATATCACCAGCCTCCGCAACTGTAATGAAATTTGGTTGNCGAAATGGGTGTGTCATGCAGATAATGAACTAAAAGAGTGAGCATGTCATGGTTTTGGCGACCCAATGAAATAGGTGTGGTGTATAGGCAGTGACCTCAAAAGGTGGGCGTGCCATGGAGGCAATAACCCAAAGGAATGGGTGTGTAAGAACTTCACTATAAAATGACAATTATCCTCTATGGAGGTCTTAAATGTCTAAAGTGATCAATGCACATAGATTTGGTGAATTCTTCGATGGCTCTACACCAAAACCCCAAACTTTCACCAACGGCGGTGCTGGAAATTTCTCTCTCGACCCAACTCACAACACATGAAACTTTATTAACTAGAATCTTGCTATCACAATTCTATCCACAATCTCTCAAGCAGTATTATTTTATATCACCAGCCTCCGCAACTGTAATGAAATTTGGTTGGCCCTATAAAGAAGTCTTCAAGCCACAAACAAATCTCAGGTAATTCAACTAAAAAATGAGCTTCACAATGTAATCATGAGAAATAAAACAATGACATAGTATCTCACTCAAATCAAAGTACTCGTCGTTACCATCACAACAACTTAATCTACAATCAACACTGACGACGTTATTCTGTACATTCTCATAGGATTACCTTTAGCTTATTAGTCCTTCAAGGAAGCAATTAGAACTTACCTCTCTCCTATAAGGCTTGAGGATCTGTATTCTTTGCTCCACAGTGAGGAAACTAATATAGTTAGTGACAACCAAGTGAAAGTTAACCGATCAACATCTTACCTTCTAATTGCAACCTGGAAAAGGGTGTTCCAGCTAAAGAGGTAGAGGACAAAGCAATTGTGCTAACCAAAACTCCAATGGGAGTAGCTCGAAGGAGAACAAATCCATTAGCTGTCAAATATGTCTTAGACTAGATTATCTTGCCTTCTATTGCTAGCATCTCACTAATACTAACTACCAAACCAAATAAACATCAGCACATTGGCCTTGATCAGCCCAAACACTACCAAAACAGAAGTGGTATCTTGACATGAGAGCAACAAATCATTTAACCACATAATTCAATGTTTTTTAGAACACACAAACATATCAAGGGCATGAACAAACAATGGTTGGCAATGACAAAAATGTACCCATTCAAAACTGTGGCCAATGTTTGCTCCCCACCCCCTCATGTAAGCTCTTTCTTTCCAAAGTATTCAACAATCCTCGAATCACTCACAATTTAATCTCCATATCTCAACTTGCTACTGATAATAATTGTATTATCCTCTTTGATGATTCTGACTATCAAATCAAATGCCGTCAGTCACAAAAAATTCTCCTACAAGGACCTCGTCATTAAGGTTTCTATCCTCTGCCAATCAAAAAGCAAGTGTTGCTCTCCAATATTGCCTCAATTGATCTTTGACATTATTGACTCGATCATCCAAACATCAAAGCCCTTTTTTTCTCATAACACATCAGCATCCACATTTACGAATTTCAATTTCTTCTACTTTCTGCAACTCATGTAATACTGTTAAGCAAAATAGACTACCTTATATTCCTTCTAGCAATCATACATATCTTCCTTTTGAACTTGTTCAATCTAATGTATGTGGATCATCTCCACATATTTTTAATCAAAATTCTTGTTTGTATGTAATCTTTGAGGAAGATGCAACTCGATAGACTTGGCTATTTCCAATTATTCATAAATCCAAAACTAAAAATCACTTCATACAATTCAAAAATCAGATTGAAACTCAATTCAACACTAAAATCAAAATTCTCTGCTTCGACGAAGGGAAAGAATACCGCAATAAGAACCTTAATGCTTATCTAGTCGACAATGGTATAATCCATCAATTTTCATGCCCCTACATTTCCCAAAAAATGGCATTGTCGAGAGAAATCATCAACAAATTCTTGAAACGACACTATATCTATTAACCGCCTCCCATTTTTCACAAAAATTATGGCTTGATACCCTTCTGACAGTTGTTCATCTCATCAATAAGATGCCCTCTCCAGACACTCAAACCCTCTTTCCCTACCATCTTCTCTACAAACAACCCACAATTTTTACATACTTGAAAGCTTTCAGATGTGACTGCTTTCCTAGGTTTCCACCATAATATAGGACCATTAAAAATTTGGCCTACGCACTTTTCTCGGTCATCCTAGCAACTTTAAAGATTACAAATGCTTTCATCTCTCAAGTGAAAAAATAATTATATCCAAACACATCACCTTCAATGAACTCCACTATCCCTTTAAAACAATCACACCCATGATTAATCCTCGCTCTCCTCCTCATACCTACACTCCTCACACTCTCTTTCCAACGTCCTTAGTGTCCAGTTCCAACANGAAAAATAATTATATCAAAACACATCACCTTCAACAAACTCCACTATCCCTTTAAAACAATCACACCCATTATTGATCCTCGCTCTCCTCCTCATACCTACACTCCTCACACTCTCTTTCCAACGTCCTTAGTGTCCAGTTCCAACAATTCTATCACCCAACTTCAAAACAATACAACACCACCATCCAACTCATCCCAATCCATATCCACATCCTTAACACTGAATACCACACTTATGTTTCCAACCAATTCCCCTATGTCCTACCCGTCTATTAGCCATCACTCATCACCTGCTACTACATCTCTACCACCTTCAGCAGTACTGCCCACACACCCCATGCTAACCAAATTTAAGACCGGACACCCGAAGCCCAAACCCATTTTCAATCTATCTCATGTTCAATAATATAAAGAACCAAAAAATCTTAAATCAGCCGTCCAACACAGTCATTGGTGGGGAGGCTATGCAAATAGATTGACACACTTCACAAATAACACACGTGGATTCCTTAACATTGAATACCACACTTATGCTGCCAACCAATTCCCCTATGTCCTACCTGTCAATTAGCCATCACTCATCACCTGTACTACATCTCTACCACCTTTAGCAATACTACCCACACACCCCATGTTAACTAAATTTAAGACCGGACACTTGAAGCCCAAATCCATTTTTAATCTATGTCATGTTCAATGACCAAAGAAAAATATGTTGAGATTTTCATACATCTTTTATGTTGATTTTAATAATATTGCACTTTAAAGTAATATATTTTTGATGTTTTATTGCAGGAATGATGAATTAGGGTCAATGGAGCAAAAAGATGCAAAAAGGAGCGAATTTGGAGCAAAAAGAACCAAAATGTGGAGAATTGCACTACGGCGCCGACAGCGCCATCAAGGCCGCCGACGACGAGCTTTTCCAGAGGCTACAGGACAAATTCTTCAGAAGGCCGCCGACGACGCCATCGAGGCCGCCGACGACGCCATCGACGGTTATGTGACATGTACAATGGATAAGGCCGGATTTTGGAGGGGTGCGTAAGCAACTCTTGGGAAAACTCATCCATATCTTTAAAGAGAATATTTTGGCCGAAAATAGAGAGACTTTTGGAGTCCTGGAGGTTAGAAAGGATCCATTAGTGCGTAGAAAGCTTGCTAGAGCGTATATTTGTGAGGAATTCTTTGAGAAATTGTAAGAGTGGAGGTAAAGTGAGAGATTTCTTCCTCCTTACTCCTTCGAAGAAGAATTCTGTGTGTTGTAAAGAAAGGAAGAGATTCAGAGAAACTTCGAGGAGTGTTCTTGGGGAGAAATTTAGAGATAAGTTATTTACTTGTTATAGTTTGTATGGCTTTGATTTTACATATGAATTCCAAGTTGTGTTGTGCTTTCCCCATGAGTTCTGAGTAGTTTTCTCTATCATTCACATTGNAAGAGCCGGTATCCTCCCAGCCTAGCTGCAAAATCAGTAACCAAGCATATGATTAGTCAATGTTCTTTCTGTCTGGACCAAAGAGTAAAGAATATGTATGCTCCTATTTGGCACAATATAAATTGAACTAATTCATTGTATCCATTCACTATAATTTCTTGGCAAGGATAATGATGTTTTTTTATATATTGAATATCACAATTAAACGTTATTTTCTATAATTAGTTATTATCCAACTTATCTACTTATTTTAATTGCCTATTAGTGACAGATAAACAACTTGAACGTCGTTGTAGTTGAAGTATTATTTTTTATTAAATCTTAGTCCGTAGTATTATATTTCTTTTTGTGGGATCGATATCTAGGACTCCATTAGAGCCCTATATTACTTGAGCGATACGTATACTTGCGTTGACANCTTTGTGGGATCGATATCTAGGACTCCATTAGAGCCCTATATTGTTTGAGCGATACGTATACTTGCGTTGACAAATTTGACTTTAACATTATTGAATATTATATCTAGAATCAAATTAGACACATCTATAAAGTCGCGATCAAGTCTTTGGACGCCATTGCTGGAAATTAAATCTTCTAGTAGCGCCATCAAATTCTAACATATATAAATAAATAACGTCGCAGTCAAGTTTTTGGCGTCGTTGCCGGGTATTTAAATCTTCTATTAGCGTCATCAAATTCTTGTAATTGTTGATTTACAAAAAAAGTCGGTCATTCAACAATATGAAAAAGAACTAGAAAATCTTAAATCAGTCATCCAACACAATCATTNCATCAAGTTTTTGGCGTCGTTGCCGGGGATTTAAATCTTCTAGTAGCTTCATCAAATTCTTGTAATTGTTGATTTACAAAAAAAAGTCGGTCATTCAACAATATGAAAAAGAACTAGAAAATCTTAAATCAGTCATCCAACATAATCATTGGCAGGGAGGCTATGCAAATAGATTGACACACTTCACAAATAAGACACATGGATTCTGATGTCCCTGCCCCCCCTACCATCCAATTAATCCATTTTGAGCAGCAAATAGATGCACAAAATAAAGTGTCAATCTGATGGAACCATCTGTATGTACAATGCACACCTCGTACCTTAAGGCTACAAACAAGAATTTACCTTGCACTGCATTGATACCTTTAGTTTATGGCTAAACACCCTATCATTCAAACTCTCTTAACAGTCTTGGTTCATTGGAGTTAGCCTATTTTCCAGCTAGACGTCGCCAACACATTTCTTCATGAAGAACTTCAGGAAATAGTGTATATGCACAAAGCGCAGAGATATGTTGACAAAAATAAACCGAACCATGTGTGTCTACTACAAAAATCCATTTATGTTCTCAAGCAATCCCCTCGTCGGTGGTTTACTAAATTCACCAGCAAATTACTTCAGCTTGGATATTGCAAAAGTCAAGCCAATCCATCTCTTTTCATATAAGAGCATAACTCTAATTTAACTTATCTTCTTTTGTATGCTGATGATATTTTGGTGACTGAGAACAACACAAGAACCATCAATAGCCTACTTGATGCACACCAAACTGGATCTCAAATGAAGAAGATGGACTTCGTCACAACATTTTCCGAAATTAGCATAAACCAAACTTTAATGGGCTTTTTCTCAATCAAACTCACTATGCCTCCAAGATTCTTAAAAAGACATGTATGGAAGATTGTAAACCCACACTAAATCAAATGGNTTATGCACAAAGCGCAGAGATATGTTGACAAAAATAAACCAAACCATGTGTGTCTACTACAGAAATCCATTTATGTTCTCAAGCAATCCCCTCGCCGGTGGTTTACTAAATTCACCAGCAAATTACTTCAGCTTGAATATTGCAAAAGTCAAGACAATCCATCTCTTTTCATATAAGAGCATAACTCTAATTTAACTTATCTTCTTTTGTATGCTGATGATATTTTGGTGACCGAGAACAACACAAGAACCATCAATAGCCTACTTGATGCACACCAAACTGAATCTCAAATGAAGAAGATGGGCTTCGTCACAACATTTTCCGAAATTAGCATAAACCAAACTTTAATGGGCTTTTTCTCAATTAAACTCACTATGCCTCCAAGATTCTTAAAAAGACATGTATGGAAGATTGTAAACCCACACTAAATCAAATGGNCAAGGAACATATGTCTACCTACCCTCTTCTGAGTGTATAGGTGTGCTTAGTATTCTATTAGGTTAACACAATTAACAGAGATGTGAAGGTGGTTAAACGCCTTACAACTCATGGTAAGGAACTCAATCACTTACATCAATTGTCACCTAAAGTTCCTGATAGAAACATATCATGAAGTATATTTCTTTTAAAAGTTGCATCGCCGCCTGAAATATTTCACCATAGTCATCTGGAAAATGTGAGTGCACTCAAGTTGTGAAGCCACAACTCTTCTGAGTCTTAGCCTCAACTTACAACATATTTTAACATAACATATGACCAGTACATTATGTAAATGAAGCAACGGGGATATTACTAATCACATAGAAATTAAAATTTTTCTATCATAAAACAAAATTTTCTACTTATGTCGCTACTTCATCACTAGAGGAAAGACTAAGAAAAACTACTCACTAAGCATGGAGAAGACACATGGATTCTTCATTACCAATGACATTGAAATCACACAACTACAATGCAATAATTCAAAGTAAATATAATAAGACTACAAGACTTATCTTTACAGAAGATTCACACCCTCCTTGCACAACAAATAGTAATCCCTTACACTTCTCTCCAAAGTCCCAAAAGTCATAAAGGCTCCAAAAGACACTTCTCACACAAAGAGACTCCAAGCCTCACTTTTTATTCTCCCTCTAGGATTACACCAAAAACACACACACACATGCCCTAAGAGACACCAACACACACAAACACAGAGAGAGAGAGAGAGAGAGTCCTGTCTTCCTCTCCCCTCTTGAAGAGACACACCCTTATAATAACCTTTCAAATCCCCAAGAGTCACTTTAGATGCTCCTTCAAAATTCGTCCAAACACATTGTATCTTAATAAAACTGATTCTAGCACCAGTCTGAGCACTTAAGCACCAACCTTCTAGAAGCTTGAAATAAATGTCGTGTCGGGCTCTTTATTTTCATGTACAGGGTTTGGTGCTTAGGCCCCAGATAGGCGCCAGTTCATTTTGTGCTCATTTGCTCCATTTGACAGCGTTTTGCTCTGTTTTCACTCAATTTTCTCCAAAACTCCATGCACCCCAGAATTCTTAGCACACTAATACTCATACTAATGTCATGGAGGGTGAAAAGAGTTAGATCCTTTGGATCTTTAGCATACTCATACTTATGTCAATCCTGATGTAATAACTTGCATTGCTCCTCGGGATTCACACGGCTAGAAATGCTCAGTATAGCAATAGGACCAACATAGGGGGCCACTCGTATATTGAGCCTGACTCAGTATCCATGCATATATATATATATATATATATGTAAATGCAAATAATCATATGATAAAAGTGATGATGAGTGTTTCGTAGAGGCAATTAATTAGGAGCAGACATCTTAAAGAAAAGGGTGTGTCGTAGAGGTAATGAATTAGGAGCATGCATCTTAAAGAAAAGGGTGTGTCGTGGAGGCAGCAAACCGAAAAGATGGGTGTGTCATGGCGGCAGCAACACAAAGGAATGAGTGTATTGTGAAGGTAGTGACTTAAGAGGATGGTGTGTCGTAGAGGTAGTAACCCGATGAAATGGTTGTGGTGTGAAGATAACAAACCAAAAGAGTGAGCATGTCATGGAGTCATCGGCCCAAAGAAATAGGTGTGGTGTAGAGGTAGTGACCTCAAAGGGTGGGCATGCCATGGAGGCAACAACTCAAAGGAATGGGTGTGTAAAAACTTCACTATAAACCGATAATTATCATATATGGAGGTCTCAAATGTCTAAAGTGATCAATGCAAATGGATTTGGTGAATTCGTGGATGGCTCTACACCAAAACTCCAAACTCTCACCAACGACAGTGCTGGAAATTTCTTTCCCAATCCAACTCACAACACATGAAACTTTATTGACTAGAATCTTGCTATCACAATTCTATCCACAGTCTCTCCAACAATATTATTTTATATCATCAGCCTCTGCAACTGCAATGAAATTTGGTTGGCCCTATAAAGACGTCTTCAAGCCACAAACAATTCTTAGGCAATTCAGCTAAAAAATGAGCTTCACAATGTAATCATGAGAAATCAAATGATGACATAGTATCTCACTCAAATCAAAGTACTTGTCGATACCATCACAACAACTTGATCTACAATCAACACTGATGATGTTATTCTGTACATTCTCATAGGATTACCTTTAGCTTATTAGTCCTTCAAGGTAGCAATTAGAACTTACATCTCTCTTATAAGGCTTGAGGATTTGTATTCTTTGCTCCACAACGAGGAAATTAATATAGTTAGTGACAACCAAGTGAAGGTTAATCGATCAACATCTTACCTTCTACTTGCAACATGGAAAAGGATGTTCCAGCTACAGATGTAGAGGACAAAGCAATTATGCTAACCAAAACTCCAATGGGAGTAGCTCAAAGGAGAACAAATCCATTAGCTTTCAAATACGTCTTAGAATAGAATATCTTGCCTTCGATTGCTAGCATCTCACTAATACTAACTACCAAACCAAATAACCATTGGCACATTGACCTTGATTAGCCCAAACACTATCAAAACAGAAGTGGTATCTTGACATGAGAGCAACAAATCGTTTGACCACAGAGTTCAATCCTTTTTAAAACCCACAAACATATCAAGGGCATGAACAAATAATGGTTGGCAATGGCAAGAATGTACCCATTCAAAACTGAGGCCAATGTTTGCTCCCCACCCCCTCATGTAAGCTCTTTCTTTCCAAAGTATTCCACAATCCTCAAATCACTCATAATGTAATTTCCATATCTCAACTTGCTACTGATAATAATTGTATTATCCTCTTTGATGATTCCAACTATCAAATCAAAGACCGCCAGTCACAAAAAATTCTCCTACAAGGTCCTCATCATTAAGGTCTTTATCCTCTGCCAATCAAAAAGCAAGTGTTGCTCTCCAATATTTCCTCAATTGATCTTTGGCATTATGACTCAGTCATTCAAACATCAAAGCTCTTTTTCTCATAACACATTGATCCCGAATTTTTTATATGTAAGGATTTATGAAGTTAACACCACTACAGCACCAAAAACTTGATCATTATATGAAAAATAAGTTATGTAAAATATATATAATTATAGGTAATTAATAATAAGATTCTACACAAGTATATGTATCGTTATCAAATAATAATGGACTTTCTATTTAAACCTCAAATATCGATCCCACGGTGAAGGTGTAAGTTAGCAATGATAAATTTTAATAGAAAATTTATAGAAAATCAAACAAAATCACTGTCACTAATTTCGAATGTTGAGATTTCAACCAAACTAAATTACTTAACTATTAGCAAAAACAGAAATGCAACTTTTAAATATTAAATACTAATTTAAGAAATATGTTTAGGTAATGAAGATTTCTTATGTGAAAAAGCATCATTCCCACTACAATAAAATTATGGTGAAATCAGATGAGATAAATGTTTTTAATATGTATTGTACCAAATATGATCAATTTTAATTCTCTACTCTGATACAGTGCATAGAAAATCATTAGCTAATCTTAGGTTTAGTCCTTAAATCCATAACTAGGCTAGGAGGATACCGGCTCCCACTCAAGAGCTCACACTTCCCTTCACCTGAAGGCTAACTCTCGCTTTAGTTTTTAAACACTAAGACCAAATTAGGCTACTTCCCTTCACCTGAAGGCTAACTCTCGCTTTAGTTTTTAAACACTAAGACCAAATTGGGGGACCCTAAGGATTCTCCAATTCTACACCCAACAAAGAATATTTCCTTATTTATTTACACTTAATTCCATGACCAATAAAGAATATTTTCTTATTTACGTTGTAGAACTCATACTCCATTTTCCGGATCATATGTTTCACAACATATTTTAACAAATCAATTGGCCAGACTTAAAAGTAAATTAAGTGAAGAGTTGAAAAATCATCACAATTTATTTCATATTTTAATTATGGCACATTCATTTTATCTCTTCATTTTATCATATCTCAGAGTAAGGGGAAAGATAGAGGAAACTATTCAGACTTCATGAGAAAGATACGACAAATCACAAATTTCTTATATAAAAAAAGTTCATACAACACTAAATAAATAACCAAACTTATCCGTAACTCTTTCTCAAAGAAAATCATTTGTAGCATTTCCTTAGAAATGCGAGAAGAAGAGTTCTCTCACTTTTCTCCTTCTCCACCACTCTTATGGAAAGTTTCACACTAAATATCACCACAAAAACTCTAAACTATGAAAGCAAAATCACTAATTGACTCCAATATGGTAGTTGAATGAAATGATGTGGAGTGAAAAACGAGCGTAGAGGAGTGAAAAACATAGAGGATACCATTTTCTGATTAAATTCGGCCTCAAATAGAGCCCAAGGTCGGTTCTCCAAGAGGTGCCTCAAAAAACTCTTTAAAAAGTCGTCCAAATACATCAATCCTTCTAGAAATGTGGTCTGCACCGCCTTTGGCGTTGTCGGCGCTGGTCTGATGTCGTCGGCGCTAAGTAAAAATCTCCAGCGTTAAATTATTCTGCGCCGTCGGCGCTGCGGGCGCTGAACATTTCTTCAAAAACATAATTTTGACTCTAAATTTCATCTTTTTTACTTTCTTTTTTACTTTAAGCCCTAAAAATTAACAATCTGCAAGAAAACATCAAAATACCTTTCATTAAAATGCAATATCACCAAAATGAGTATAAAATATGGGTCTAAAAATGCATATATTTTCGGTGTATCACACATCAACATCCACATTTATGAATTTCAATTTATTCTACTTTTTGCAACTCATGTAATATTGTTAAGCAAAATAGACTACCTTTTATTCCTTCTAGCAATCATACATATCTTCCTTTTGAACTTGTTCATTCTAATGTATATGGATCATCTCCACACATTTTTAATCAAAATTTTTGTTTCTATGTAATCTTTGAGGATGATGCAACTCGATAGACTTGCCTATTTCCAATGATTCATAAATCCAAAACTACAAATCACTTCCTACAGTTCAAAAATCAAATTGAAACTCAATTCAACACTAAAATCAAAATTCTCTACTTCGACGGAGTGAAAGAATACTGCAATAACAACCTTAATGCCTATCTAGTCGACAATGGTATAATCCATCATTTTTCATGCCCCTACATTTCCCAAAAAATGGCATTGTCGAGAGAAATCATCAACAAATTCTTGAAACGACACTATATCTATTAACTGCCTCCCATTTTCCACAAAAATTCTGGCTCATTACCCTTCTGACAGTTGTTCATCTCATCAATAGGATGCCCTCTCCAGACACTCAATCCCTCTTTCCCTACCATCTTCTCTGCAGACAACTCCCAAATTTTACATACTTGAAAGCTCTGAGATGTGATTGCTTTCCTAGGTTTCCACCACAATACAGGACCAAATTAGATTAAAAATTTGGCCTATGCACTTTTCTCGGTCATCCTAGTAACTTCAAAGATTACAAATGCTTTCATCTATCAAGTGGAAAAATCATTATATCCAGACACATCACCTTCAACGAACTCCACTATCCCTTTATAACAATCACACCCATTACTGAACCTCCCTCTCCTCCTCATACCTACACTCCTCACACTCTCTTTCCAACGTCCTTAGTATCCAGCTCCAACAATTCTATCACCCAACTTCAAAACATTACAACACCACCATCCAACTCATCCCAATCAATATCCACATCCTTAACACTAAATACCACACTTATGCTGCCAACCAATTCCCTTATGTCCTACCCTTCTATTAGCCATCACTCATCACCTGCTACTACATCTCTACCACCTTTAGCAGTACTGCCCACACACCCCATGCTAACCAAATTTAAGACCAGACACCTAAATCCCAAACCCATTTTCAATCTATCTCATGTTCAATAATATAAAGAACTGAAAAATCTTAAATCAGTCATCCACACAGTCATTGGTGGGTAGGATGCAAATAGATTGACACACTTCATAAATAACACACATTGATTCCTTAACACTGAATACCGCACTTATGCTGCCAACCAATTCCCCTATGTCCTACCCGTCTATTAGCCATCACTCATCACATGTACTACATCTCTACCACCTTCAGCAATACTGCCCACACACCCCATGCTAACCAAATTTAAGACCGAACACTTGAAGCCCAAACTCATTTTCAATCTATCTCATGTTCGACAATATGAAAAAGAACCAAAAAAACTTAAATTAGTCATCCAACAAAGTCATTAGCAGGGAGGCTATGCAAATAGATTGACACACTTCACAAATAAGACACATTGATTCTGATGTCCCCCACCCCAACCCCC
>JXCR01140823.1:193721-220258 GCA_002079205.1 Phalaenopsis hybrid cultivar
ATATATATATATATATATATATATTAAAAGAAATCGAATACGTATTCGAGAGAGACCCAAATACCATTTCCCATGCACTAGGTCTCATGATGAGAGCCCGCGTCATGTGCCTAAATATTTGAGAACCAGGCGCCACTGGAGATTAAACCCGTGACTTGAAGGGACTTGCAGTAAACCCAGTCAACCAACAGGCCACGGCTCGCGACACTATAAGTCCCAAGCTTTTCAATAAGAACTATAATAAAACAACATCTGAGCTTTATTATATGAATCATATCAATTTCCTTGCCAATAATAATTGAAATAATAAATATAAATGATATTAGCAAATTTCAGACCTTTTGGATAAAAATTAAGGGCATATTTATCAAAATTAGCTCTAAAAAGAAGGGGCTTGATTAATTGACCTTGTCAGTCAACATTAGTTGTTGTTTTCCCCACAAAGATTTTTTGCATCCAAATATATACTGATATTAAAGAGTTTGGAATTTTTATCTTAAGTAAAAATCATAACCCTCCTTAAAAAATAATACAAGTTATCTATTCTATCAACATATTTCAAACTCATGAAAGCACTAGTCTTATATCTATTTTGTAAATTATAACACCCTACATAATTAATTGGTTTATTCTCATATATGATAAATATGATCACATTTAAGATTTAAGGAAATTTTAAGAATGAAATTTTTCTTAAGTTTTTTTTATTTTATTTTACCTTCCATAATTTATAAATATCACATTTAATTGTTGTTAAAAAGTATCTCTAGAACTCAATCTTNGAATCTTTTCTCTTTGTGGTATCTTCTTTCTTTCTTCGAATATACATGATAAACATTTTGTTAACAAGTAGGTTTAAAGTTCGAGGCTCAGAGCTTGGGGCTACCCTTTTTAAGTAGCGAAGTAAAGGAGGAGGAAAACTTGGAGGAGAATAGAAANTTTTGAATCTTTTCTCTTTGTGGTATCTTCTTTCTTTCTTCAAATATACATGATAAACATTTTGTTAACAAGTAGGTTTAAAGTTCGTGGCTCAGAGCTTGGGGCTACCCTTTTTAAGTAGCGAAGTAAAGGAGGAGGAAAACTTGGAGGAGAATAGAAAAAGGATTAGAATATCTAAGTCTTCAAAGTGATATGAGAAAAGAACTTCATTGGATCCCTATGAGATGGGTTTACCTCACAAGGTGAACAGTCCTATTACTTCGAAATCTCTACCCATCCTTTTGGTCCTGATGCCCACAATCAGACCGAGGAATCATATAGTTGTGTTGAGTTCCTTCTTGCTAACAAGATTGAGTTCTAGAGATACTTTTTAACAACAATTAAATGTGATATTTATAAATTATGGAAGGTAAAATAATAAAAAAAAAACTTAAGAAAAATTTCATTCTTAAAATTTCAATGTGATCATATTTATCATATATGAGGATAAACCAATTAATTATATAGGGTGTTATAATTTACAAAATAGATATAAGACAAGTAGTGCTTTCATGAGTTTGAAATATGTTGATAGAATAGATAACTTGTATTATTTTTTAAGGAGGGTTATGATTTTTACTTAAGATAAAAATTCCAAACTCTTTAATATCAGTATATATTTGGATGCAAAAAATCTTTGTGGGGAAAACAACAACTAATGTTCACTGACAAGGTCAATTAATCAAGCCCCTTCTTTTTAGAGCTAATTTTAATAAATATGCCCTTTTTATCCAAAAGGTCTGAAATTTGCTAATATCATTTATATTTATTATTTTAATTATTATTGGCAAGGAAATTGATATGATTCATATAATAAAGCTTAGAAGTTGTTTTATTATAGTTCTTGTTGAAAAGCTTGGGACTTATAGTGCCGCGAGCCGTGGTCTGTTGGTTGGCAGGGTTTACTGCAAGTCCCTTCAAGTCACGGGTTTAATCTCCAGTGGCGTCTGGTTCTCAAATATTTAGGCACATGACGCGGGCTCTCATCATGAGACCTAGTTCATGGGAAATGGTATTTGGGTCTCTCTCAAATACCGATTTCTTTTAATATATATATATATATATATATATAATATGTTGGATTTATAGTTGTAGAACCATTGCACATAAAATCAACAATATCCCCATAAAAAATGCTCAGAGATTAGACCATTATCGAAATAGTTTTTTTTATTCTATCAAACATATATCTAATATTATCTTTATATCAGATATCATAAAAAATGGTGATACATTATAATATACTGCATTTAAATATATTGGAAATATACTTAAATTCGTGAAGTACTTTGGTTTATTATTGCCTACTTCAAATTGAATTAAATGATTTGTCAAAATTCATTTGAAAATCTCTCCCTTTCTATTAATAAGGAACATGGAACTTAATCTAAGTTGCCTAAACGAATACATAAAATAATGCATGATGTTCTAATATTAAAAATAATACATGGGGTTTATTTATTTATTTATTTTGTGATTGTGCCTCTGATAGTCTAGTGCAAACTATGAGGGATATGCAGTTCTTATCATATGGATGCTCGAAAGTCTTGTAGGTCAGGTTAGATGTGAAAGGTTAATTCACTCTTTAAGGGCGATGATCCAGACAAGATGAATCAATCCTTCTAGTTTCGTCAAAGATTTGGGGGTTGATATCACTCACTTATAAAACTTATATGACTGATTGCGGTTATCAGGATTTGAATCACTGCTTGTTACATTGGAGGCGAGGTAACTTTAAGATTTATTTACAAAANGCCTTCTAGTTTCGTTAAAGATTTGGGGGTTGATATCACTCGCTTATAAAACTTATATGACTGCTTGCGGTTATCAGGATTTGAATCACTGCTTGTTACATTGGAGGCGAGGTAACTTTAAGATTTATTTACAAAATATAATCATTTATATTGTTTGTTGGTTTCTTTGGATGAAGCAAAATCAAAGGAAGCATTATGAGCTTATGGGCAATGCTAAAGTCATTCTTTCCAATGTTAAACCATTTATTTCTAAAGTTGTTGCACACACTAGCTCTCAAAAATTTGTGGCTTGTCTTGCGGCGTTGGTGGCGGGTGTTGCTTTGATGTTTGTTTGGTTGGTTACGTGGGACAATCTTCCACTTAGTGAGATTAAAGTTAATATTCATGCTAATGTTTACACTTTCAAGGTGCAGGTGGGTTTTTCGAAACCATTTTGGATAGATTTTACATACCTTTNAAACACACTAGCTCTCCAAAATTTGTGGCTTGTCTTGCGGTGTTGGTGGCGGGTGTTGCTTTGATGTTTGTTTGGCTGGTTACGTGGGACAATCTTCCACTTAGTGAGATTAAAGTTAATATTGATGCTAATGTTTACACTTTCAAGGTGCAGGTGGGTTTTTCGAAACCATTTTGGATAGATTTTACATACCTTTNATGAAAATGCATAAGAAATGGAAAAAAAATATTACATCAGTACTACGCACGTAGAGTAACGTGCGTAGTCAATAAAATCACGCCACGACACCCTGCGCGATAGAGAAAAAAAATGGAGCAGTAAAACGGGGAATATTCTCCCCCCGTGTTATTCATGTGTTATTGTGTGTTTTTCATGTGTTATTGTGTCCTGGGAATATTCCTGGTATTAAAATAACACAATAACACTTGAACAACACATGAATAACACACAATAATACATGAATAACACGGGGTGAATATTCCCCCATATTACTGGGCCGCTTTTTTCTCTGTCGGGAATATTCCCTGTGTTATTCAGGTGTTATTGTGTGTTATTCATGTGTTATTGTGTCCTGAGAATATTTTTGGTGTTATAATAACGCAATAACACATCAATAACACATAATAACACACAATAACACATGAATAACATGCAATAACACATGAATAACACAAGGGGGAATATTCTCTGTGTTAATGCGCCGTTTTTTTTCCCTGTCGCGCGGGGTGTTGTGGCGTGATTTCATTGTCTACACACGTTACTTCTACGTGCGTAATACTGATGTAATATTTTTTCTAAGAAATGAGTGGTGTGTATGTGAATGCCCCTATAAATTTTTATCTTTCTAATTTGTTAAATATTATGTATCACTGAAGATAATTTATTTTAATGATTCCATATGTTTTCTTGCATCATTAATTAGTAAGTATTATATGATGCTTCTTCTCATAATCATTTATTTATGTGGAACCATGCCTAAACATTTCTAGACAATGACTTATTAATGGATTAAAAAATTGGAAACATTAATTATCAAGTTAATTTAAATTAAATAATTAAATACTTTAACATTAATTTTTGGTGTCTTAAAAGCCTAGTGGACTAGCACGACCTATTTTAGTGCTACTTTTTTTGTTGTAACATATACACATACATAATAGATATATAAATATATATGTACATATCTATATATACATATGTATGTGTGTATACATATGTATATAAATATTACTCAATGTAATAGTAAATCAGTGTGGAAGCTTCCTAGTTTTATCCCGAAGGATCGAGATCTGCCAATTGCAAATATCATGCCCAATGCAGCAGAGAAATATAGAAAGATATACCATTTCTACGATCAAATTGTAAAACTTCATCTCTTTCGCAATGCGCAAACAGTAAATGATAACAGTCATTTCTGGCTAAGATGCGCCAACACAATCATAGGGAGCATAAAAGGTACGTAAAATCTATCCAAAATGGATTCGAAAAACCCACCTACACCTTGAAAGTGTAAGCATTATCATCAATATTAGCTTTAATCTCACTAAGTGGAAGATTGTCCCACGTAACTAACCAAACAAACATCAAAGCAACACCCTCCACCAACATCGCAAGACAAGCCACAAGTTTTTGAGAGCTAGTGTGTGCAACAACTTTAGAAATAAATGGTTTAACATTGGAAAGAATGACTTTAGCATTGCCCATAAGCACATAATGCTTCCTTTGATTTCGCTTCGTCCAAAGAAACCAACAAACAATATAAAAGATTATATTTTGTAAATAAAGCTTAAAGTTACATCGCCTCCAATGTAACAGACAGTGATTCAAATCCTGATGACCGCAAGCAGTCGGTTCAGTCCAATTTAGCTGGTTCTGTCTTTAATCTCTAATGTAAAGTTGTGATATAACCCATGTATTATTTTTAATATTAGAACATCATGCATTATTTTATGTATTCGTTTAGGCAACTTAGATTAAGTTCCATGTTGCTTATTAATTAAAAGGGAGAGATTTTCAAATGAATTTTGACAAATCATTTAATTCAATTATAAGCCACGAATTTTAAGTATATTTCCAATATATTTAAATGCAGTATATTATAATGTATCACCATTTTCTATTATATCTGATATAAAGATAATATTAGATATATGTTTGATAGAATAAAAAACAATTTCGATAATGGTCTAATCTCTGAGCATTTTTAATGGGATATTATTGATTTTATGTGCAATGCTTCTACAACTATAAATCCAACATATTATATATATAAGAAATCGGTATTTGACACCCAAATACCGATTTTCCATGCATTATGTCTCATGATGAGAGCCCGCGTCATGTGCATAAATATTCGAGAACCAGACACCTGAGTGGACTAACAGTGAACCTTGCCAACCAACATGCCACGGCTTGCGCCACTATAAGTTCCAAGCTTTTCAACAAGAACTATAATAAAACAACATCTGAGCTTTATTATATGAATCATATCAATTTCTTTGCCAATAATAATTAAAATAATAAATATAAATGATATTAGCAAATTTCATACCTCTTCGATAAAAATAAGGGGCTTGATTAATTGACCTTGTCATTGTCAAGGTGGCGTGAATCCATGAATAATATATTTTTATTACCTATATTTCTCAACATTAGGGTTTAGATACAAAGCAATAAATGTTATGAGAAAACAATGCAAAAACAAATAAATTTACACAAAAACAATCAAACACAAATAATTTACGTAGTTCAGCGTTAAGTTGATTCCCCTACATTCACGGGAAGGGAGATTCCGCTAGTATAGAATGTGGAGTAAAAAATGGCTAACTTCAGCACTTCTCATAACTGTCCCTTTAAAGAGGGGGAATTATGGCATACAAGTAAATTAAATAAAAAGATCTAATTACTCCTAATTAAGAAAAACCCATAAACACGACAATAATAATAGAGGTGGCAGAGGTCATATTTCATCACTCACGATAGAAACTTAACACCTAAAGGTGATGCGTTAAACATACATACATACATACATACATACATACATACATATGTATGTATGTATGATAAAAAATGAAAACACTTTGCGAATTGCGATACCAATGTAAAACAACTAACACCTAAATCTTAATCTTTACATTAATACCACACAAAACTTTCATATCACATCAAAAATACCACCATTTTAACTAAAAATAAATAAAATAAACATTTTCATGCATATGAAAGAATCAAAGATGACATGTATAATGTAAAAATTAAAATTTAGAAGTTAGAAATATAAATACATAAAGAACCGAAAGATATGTATATAAATACTCCAATTCTAAATATGAGAATTGACATAAACATATCCATTCCTGTGCTCAAGCACTCATCCGTCACAACAAATAAATAAACATATGAATCAAGCCAACGAAAGCTTGTCCTGTATCTGTCCCTGGTTCGATCTGCGCCTTTCCAGCCCTTAGCTGCCCTCCCCAAAGCCCTCGTGACCTCCACCAGAAAGCACACAGTAATTGAAGCAATGAAACAATTATTGTATACAACTTAACTTAAGTGCGGTGTTCGAATTGGACCGTCAAAAATTAGAGTGAACCAAAAGATGTATTTCCGTAGTCTACATCGGTCACCACACGTAAATTATTGAATTTGCGTGCGGTGTCGGCATGAAGTAAGTGAATTTATGTGTGGTGTCAGTATGCAATAAGCGCTCGAAATAATAAGAATGAAATGAGTAATCAGAGTTAGAATTAGTAAAATATAATATAGAGAANGGAAAAAATTATTGTGTACAAATTACGTGCGGTGTTTGATCTGGATCGTCAAATATTTAGAGTGAACCCCACTCTAATAATAGAAGAAACAAAAAGATGTATTTCAGTAGTTCACATCGGTCACCACACGTAAATTAGTGAATTTGCGTGCGGTGTCAGTACGCAATAAACACTCGAAGTAATAAGCATGAAATGAGCAACCAGAGATAGAATTAGTAAAATATAATATAGAGAAAAGCTAAAGTTCCAACCTTTTTAAACCTTCGCCACTCTCTAGCCATTAGTTCCATCTCCGGAGCAAGCAACAATTACAGTAAAGAAATTAGAACTTCACAGAAGAAGAAAGAAGGAAGCAACAGAGACAAAGAGAGCATGAGAGGAAGAGGAAGACAAGGAATTTCAGGTAANATTAAAGTTTATATGTTAGATATGTAAATACATAAAAATTGACTGATAAATATGCAAATGAAACTTTTAAAAAGTGAAATATACTTTTTCATTTCATGCAAATAGGAAATGCTTAGTAAGTCAGCATATATATCTAAACATTAAAGTTTAGATGTTAGATATATAAATACATAAAAAATGAGTGGTACATATGCAAATCTTTCAATTTTATAATGTTGGCTATTAAGGGCAACTGGCCAATGATGTTTAGAAACATTAAAGTTTAGATGTTAGATATATAAATACATAAAAATTGAGGGGTACATATGCAAATCTTTCAACTTTATAATGTTGGCTATTAAGGGCAACTGGCCAATGATGTTCCCCTGTGGAATTAATTTAGTAAGAGAAGGGTGATTAGCAGCTAAGCAAAGGCATAAATCTGTTTATGAGGATGATGTGATGGAATTGATTAAAGTGCTTGCAATTATGAAGAACTTAATGTAAGCAATTGAGGGCATGGTAGAGGAATGGCCCTCCACTAATTATTTTTAGCAGTGGATTAAGCTTTGATGAAAATCATTAAGATTAAATAGATATTATACATGCAATATATGTAATATATGAAATGCCTATAATGATCCCCTCTAAAAATCTAAGAAAATACCATGCTTCTTAATCCCTAAAACATTCAAGGATATATATATATACAGACCCATATGCTAACATATGGAGATATTATTACGTATGAACACTGCACATATGGACAATATTGGATGAAGAGGTTGTACCACATACACGTGAATTTGTGGTGACGTGACTTCCTTATCCACAGTTGTCCATACATCTAGATGTTCGCATGTAATGATTTTCTAACATTGAGTCCCATCATTGTTAATCATTAAGGCCTATACTGGCCATGACTAACACCTACCATATCCAAGAAGGTTGGCGCTCACTATCACTAACAAAGTTGATACGCGTTGCTTACAAACAACACTATTAAATATCTACAACACTTACAAAACATGTCTCTAGACCAAAATAAATGATGTATCTACTAAAAATGATTTATTTCAGGTAAAAACAGACTAATAAAAATAAAATTATGATAGAAATTTCTTTTTTTTTGGTTGATCATTTTTTTTTTTCATATTAAATTATAAAATAAATGTATAAAATAAAAAAAAATAATTTGATAATTAATATAAGGCAATCATTTTGTACCCAAAATATAATCTAATTCATTATTCATATTAAGATAATTATGTTATCCCATATTTTAAATATTCTTCCTTTCGATTCTTATTTCTAGGGCTGTCAAAAAAGCTCGTTGTTCGCAAACAGCTCGTGTTCAGCTCGTTAATTTCGTTTGATAAGTTAACGAGCTGAACACGAACTAAGATGTGTTCGTTCGTGTTCGTTCGGCNTTGTCTTATGGCTACATGATTAGAGTTGTTAAAAGAACTCTTTGTTTGTGAACAGCTTCTGTTCTGCTTGTTAAGCAAATGAGCCTAACACGAACACACTTTTTGAGCTCGAAATATAAACGAACATGGCTCGCCCGTGTTCGGCACTTTTACAACCTACTTATTGCAATATACCTGGGCTGTATGTACAGCAGTGAAAGCCGGGCCNTCCTTATTGTCTTATGGTTACATGATTAGAGTTGTTAAAAGAACTCTTTGTTTGTGAACAGCTTCTGTTCTGCTTGTTAAGCAAATGAGTCTAACACGAACACACTTTTTGAGCTCGAAATATAAACGAACATGGCTCGCTCGTGTTCGGCACTTTTACAACCTACTTATTGCAATATACCTGGGCTGTATGTACAGCAGTGAAAGCCGGGCCAGTGGGCCGAAGCTAATCAATTATATTTCAATTTTTTTTAATTTTAATATTGTAATGATGGGATTGCGATTTGATTAGACCTTCTATCCACCTTCAATTGAAATTATAAATTAAATGGCAAATTATGGAACAAATTTAAATAGAAGTTTAAGAAATACTCAAGTGCATATTTTTAGGGACATTTGCATACATGCCACATAAATCTTATATATTTACATATCAACCATATATAATTAGTTCACAAATGAAAAAAAAAAAAATCATATTTTTAGAACACTACGATGAAAATTTATTGCGTACGCTGACCGCATGCAGAAATACGTGCGGTGAACCAATCAAAATACACCCTCTATCAAAAGTGTATGTCAGTGAGGCCCACTTAATTTTTTTTTTTTAAAAAAATCTTGTTGGACAGCGCACGCAAATTGCGTGCACTATCCACACAGAATAATCGGACCACTACGGGAGGCTTCTTCCAGCTTTTTAGTAATAACTAATAAGAAAGGTGATAGTTGTATTGATTTTTGGGATAATTATATAAAGAGCATTTAAAATATTGATATTTATAAATCTAGCACATNGAAATACACCCTCTATCAAAAGTGTATGTCAGTGAGGCCCACTTAATTTTTTTTTTTTTTAAAAATCTTGTTGGACAGCGCACGCAAATTGCGTGCACTATCCACACAGAATAATCGAACCACTACGGGAGGCTTCTTCCAGCTTTTTAGTAATAACTAATAAGAAAGGTTATAGTTGTATTGATTTTTGGGATAATTATATAAAGAGCATTTAAAATATTGATATTTATAAATCTAGCATATATGTAATTTCTTGAATCAATCGATTCGATGAATTTTTTGCATTCCATGATCAAATTATTGAGAAGCTGATAAAAATAAAAAACATGGTNCGAAACATCAACCTGATCGAATGAAGGCCATCCAACAGACCAAAGGGCTGTCGGTTGGCCAAATGCAAGCCCAACCTACCGAAGGGCTACTGGTCGATTGAAGGCAAGCCCAACCGACCAATGATCTGTCAGCCAACTCAAGGATCTGTCAAGCAAAAGCTCCACACATGCAAAAAGACCATAATACTCTACACACCGCCTCTCAATCAGGGGCAAAACATGTAATTTTACAATTTTGTCTCTCTTTCTTCTATTATTTGTGAGATCAAATCATTCATTGACAGTTTTTAGCACATCTCTTTAGACCTTTCTTCTATAAGGAGTCTCTTACCTCTTCTCTTTGTAATAACATCCATATTCGATTCATGAAAAGAGTCGTAAGAATCCTAGAATACCCCATTTTGCCCCATATGGACACATCGTCGTGCATTCCTTCTATTTCCCTCTCTTTCTCTATTTTTCTCTCCTCTCTGGCTCACACCGCTCTATTCCTCAGGCATCTCAACACGAAAAATCTGATTTCAAAATATAATTTCCTTATTGCGAGCTTTAACAAGCCAAACACGTGTCTGTCCAAGTCATTTATAATTCAAACTCAAAAAATTTACTCATACTCAACTCGCTTATTTATCGAACAATTTAAATAATATCTCTTCAAACAAACGACCCTAATATAATTAAAAAAAATCATCATCAAAATAACGGGACGGGCGGGTAATCATTATCATACAAAAGAATCTTATTAATCACTTATTGGATGATAGCAACCATTCCTGAGTTCCAAATTGACTGCAATTAAAATGAAATATTTTGGCTTAGATATCATGACATTAAACATAGTTCGATAAGTATGGTAAATAAAAAATTAACTAAATATTATTTGCTGCATTAAAAAAAAATTCAGGCCGGTCCGGCTGAGTTAAACAACAAGGCACCAACGAGCCAGGAGCGCATGCCACGTAAGACCCACGCCGGCCAAGCCTCACCTCTCCCGGCCACTGCTCTTCCCAAAATACCCTCCGGCACTTCAAAAAAATACACGCACGCTCTCTCGCTCGCAGCTCTTGTGGCACATAATGATGGACCCATTCCGCATGCGAACCACGCATTGCCTTGACGTGCCACCCGGAAGTATTCTCCCCTGTTAAATTAGGGTTTTTTGGCTTCTTTATATATAGCCTACTTCACCCTTGCATTCCTCTTCTCACATAGTTAGTTTCTTCATTTCTCATCTTTCAAAATTCTCTTCTTTCACTTTTGTTTCTCAAGTAGGTGAGTGTCCTCCCTCTTCTAATTCTTCGAAATATATTGTGTTGATGGTTTATACATACAGATGGGTGTATTCGAGATATATTTTGGATATATTCGTGATGTACACTCGTAATCTGCATGTTTAGGATGACCATATAACATTCCCTCTAGCTCTTTTTTTCATGNCCTTCGAAATATATTGTGTTGATGGTTTATACGTACAGATGGGTGTATTCGAGATATATTTTGGATATGTTCGTGATGTACACTCGTAATCTGCATGTTTAGGATGACCATATAACATTCCCTCTAGCTCTTTTTTTCATGAAATTATTAGATGGGAAAAATTTTAGATTAATTTAGATTTATTTTGAGATAAATGTGGCATATGAATTTTTTTTAAATAATTTTTATGTTATAGTTACTTATATTAAATTCAATGAGGAANCATGAAATTATTAGATGGGGAAAATTTTAGATTAATTTAGATTTATTTTGATATAAATGTGGCATATGAATTTTTTTTAAATAATTTTTATGTTATAGTTACTTATATTAAATTCAATGAGGAAATTATTCTTCTTCAAATCTTTCTTTCTCAAATCGGTGAGTGTGTAGGCGACTGTCATCTCTCTTCTAACTTGAATTTAACAATCATGCGTGGATGATTTATATGTTTGAAAAACTATTATGTGTGAATGATTTATACTTGCTAATGAGTATATTCGTGATGTATAAATTTTAGAAAATCTTGATGCATGATAGCAATGTCATACAATGTATAATAAGTCTCCATATTTCACATCTTAAGAAATTTAGATCTTGTTAAGTTTTCATATATATATATATATATATATATATATATATATATATATATATATATATATATATATATANCTTAGTTCAAGTGTTCGATCTCATCGTGACACGGGAGCTTTGGAATTTTAAACACATGATGTGTGCTCTCATCATAGGGCCAAAAAATGTATGAGAATTTGATATTTGGACCTTTGCCATATATAAATTTTCTTTTATATATCTATATATATATATATATATANGACGAGATTGCCGATGAGCCGACTTCGCCGACGGTCACTTGCGCCGGTCAGATCAGAGTCCAACCGCGGTCTAGACCCGGTTCGAAAGCCAGCGCAAGCTCCTCGGGAAACAATAAAGGCTGGCTGTCAGTGGTGGAAGAGATGGGGAAACTGCAGAGGTAAGTGTCGATTAGTTGATCTGGTTAACTAAATTAATTTGTTTAACTTTTGATTTAGTCAATTATGGATGAGGTTAGAAGAGAATTTGTCTGTTAAACAAGGTTAGCAATAAATTGAATTAAATATATCAATAAAATTTATTTGATAACTTTAATTGTGGATGCAAAGTTGTAATTTTTATGATGTAATATTTTTGTGCATGTATAATAGAATATATATATTATAATATCCATATGTTACAGTTATTAACTTTTTGTAATAATATTAGCAATGTATAATATGAAAAAATTTTCAAAGTGTTTTATAATGCAGCAAAGTGTAATTTTAAACAAAGTCAAGAATTGTCTTCAAACTTCTAACTTAACAANTAATATATATTATAATATCCCCTTTTTGTAATAATATTAGCAATGTATACTATGAAAAAGTTTTCACAGTGTTTTATAATACAGCAAAGTATGTAATTTTAAACAAAGTCAAGAATTGTCTTCAAACTTCAAACTTAACATGTTAAAAAAATTTGATTTTTTTTTTTGGGCACAGCAAGAAGCCACTGATGCAGTTCTTAGGCGCATTTCGCAGCCTGCGATTTGATCTCCATTGCTTCGGCTCATTCCATGGCGCCGTGGACTCCTCAACGGACGGAGACGATGGAGCTGGAGAAGAAGAAACAGAGGAAGAACCAGAGGAGGATAAAGATTCTGAAATCAGTACCTCCAGAACCATATTCTCCAAGTGGTTCATGTTACTGGAGCAGAACCAGAGCCATGAACAAAAGAAGGAGATGAAGAAGGAAGATGGCAGAAAAGAGATAGAAGACGAAGAGCTCGCTCCGCCGCCCAATGCTCTGTTACTTATGCGTTGCCGCTCTGCTCCGGCTGAAGGAAGAACAGCTACAGGACAAGCAGAACAAGCTCTGGGTGTAGAAATGGATCTGGAGAACGATAAGGAGAAGAAAGAAAGGGTTTTGCTGATGAGTTATGATCCAAATTTTGATAAGTTGTCGACTGAGATCTCGAAGGAAACATGGATTGTGGGCAACTTGGATCCGTTGACTAGAAGCAGGAGTTGGAAGAGGTGAAGAACATCAAGCTCATGTGGTAATTGTGATATAATAATAGCTTCTTAATATATTCAGTCTAGTATTAGGGCGTCACATGTCAAGTGAGTTCTACTGTCTTAACACGTGACATCTTATCATTAAACTCCGAATGCAAATAACATTCTATATATACTCTTTATTTAGTTTTGGATTTTTGTGTCTGGATTTTTTTCTTTTTTTTGGTCATTTTTGCCTTGGCAGAAAGTGATCTGGTTTGAGATGCTCTTATGCTGTAAAGTTTCCACTTTTGTTGTTTTTTTCCTATCAGAAGGATTTGACAAAATTATGCACAGAAGCTTTGCTTCTAATGAGAAAAAAATATACTTTTTTGCAAAAATCTGATTAAAAAACTATATTAATTTGATGAGTAAATGATTAAAAAAACTATTTTTGAATTAAAAGTATATTACAGTACTGCCAAAAATTAATTTTTACAGTAGATGGACAATTTTTTTATAATTTATTTAGAGTGTACTACTTAGTCATTTTGGATTTGTACTGTTTTGTTCATGGCATGCATGTGAGGGTTCTGATCATGGATTATTCACGTGAAGGGACTCTTGAGACTTTTGAAAAAAGAGGGAAGGAGCTAGGCTGGGAAGGAACCTTTCCTTCAATATTATTATATGTTATAAATTTATAGGGTTAAATAAATAAGCAGGAGTTAGGGGCCCAAACTCACTAAAAGCTGCTTAAAGACATGACAGTTCATAACTGATTAGTCAATTTAATATAAAATTTGTGCAACTGAACAAAAAAAAGAGCATTTATATACAGATCACCCAATTCTTATGTATTTACACATCTGTTGACATGAATTTAGAGTTATTTGGCAAGTATTTTTGGAGCTAAGAAAATATTCTAATTCAAATTAAAAGTCATCTGGAACAATGTTAGGAAACTTAAAATCAAATTGATCGGTTTGACGGGATGAATTCAATGACATCAAAATTGATCCAATCAGAATTAAGTAAGTCTGGACCAATACGTTAAACTACATTTGGAGGGTTTGGATGGTTAATTAGACGGTAAAATGAATAGCAAATCTGACAAACTTATAATCAAATCGAGTGTCTCGAAGAGATGAGTTCAAGGTCACGTAATTCTGACATCATTATGACACTTAAATATCTATAAAACATTCATCTGATCAAATGAATCACTCTGGGTCGTCTGCTAGAGTGGTCTTGATTCATACATTATTTACGAAAAATATCACTCCCAAAACCTATAAATAGAGTCATACTTCCTTAAGGAAGGGGGGCCTAGACTTGAACCTGGAGGAGAAGGGGAGGAGTTAAATCTGAGAGCCGTTCTGGATTCAAAAACCCTTCAATAACAACTTTCATCCTTCGTACCTATTAATGATTGTCAAACATTGTCATCAGCCGCTGTAGACTGCCAAAGGCTGCCCTTTGCCCACAATCGTTTGTGAACTTTGTGAAGCAGCAAAGTATCCTATTAATTAATGAAGTATCTTGCAAAGTAACGAAGTATCATATGAAGTAATGAAGTATCATGCATACGGAGTAATACAATGTCCTAAACACAATGATGCAGCCCAAATATAGTGTAATGCACACCCTCGAATACGGTGTATTGACACACCCAAAATACGGTGTAACGACACACCCCGAAAACGGTGTGATGAAGTTCCTTCAATACGTGACAATGAGTAATGTCATATTGAAGATCTAGTATCCCACAATAATGCGTACAATCATCGTATTTAGAATTCGACAAATTTATCAAGACTTCTAAAGTTTTTTGCAAGTAACTCTCCACTATGATCCATATGACCATCTACGATTTATGTGACTCACTGTTGCAACTTCAAATTACGGCCTTTGCAACCCACTGACACACATGAAGCTATGAATTACAGCCTATATGGCCAATTATTACTGTCTCTCAACTACAACATTTATGTTCATATGATGTTATCACAACTACCGTCTACAATAGTTGTAGTAGGTTATTGCCATTGTGACAATCAAATACAGCATGTGCTGCCCAATCACGCTATTATTGCCAAGAACTACACTTGTAGCACAATTACAATTATTATCACAGGATTACTCTTGTACATCTATGATTATCATCTTTATAAATCTATCTTCCCTAATTTAGGAGAAGAGTTAACATATGCACTTGCGAACCTATAACAGGTCTTCTTGATTGTGCTAGACTGTATATATATTTTTTTCTTTTCTAAGTTTTCCCACGTAAAAAATCCTGGTGTCTCATTCTACTTGTTCTTTATTATTTGAGCGTGCGCTAGATTTTCGTACTATATCAAGATATTAAATTATCATTCTACCACCCTGAATCTTTCAATGCACAACAATATCTAACATTTATACTTAACTTTTTACATTTATATTACCACTCAAATCTTTGATACCACATGAGTGAAAAGTATATTTTCATGCATTGAAATGACATTTATGTAAAAATTGAAGTATAGGTGTTAGATATGTAAATACATATAAATTGAGTGGTATGTATATAAATCTTCCAAAAAAAGAAAAAAATGAGCCGCCCCAATTTCGCATATGTAACTTTCATTAAAATCATCACTTGCCAAATGCCTTTACATCAATATTTGTATAAGTTTCTTTACCTTCGCTATCAATGCCTTGAATCCTATCCACCATTCAAGCAACTATGGTTAAAAGGAAATACAAAAATATATTTACATTATTATGTAATTTAATTATATATATATATATATANTAATAATATGACGTCACAAGTTAAGTGAGTTCCAATACTTTTAACACTGATCGTGTATTATGTTGGGATCTACTTAACACGTGGCATCTTATCATTAAACTCCGAATGCAAATTATGTTGGGTATACTCTTTATTTAGTTTTTGGATTTTTTGTGTTTGGATTTTTTTTCTTTTTTTTTTTTCTTTTTTGTCTTGGAAGAAAGTGATTTGATTTGAGATGCTCTTAAGCTGTAAATTTTCCGCTTTTGTTGCTTTTTTTACTATGAGAAGGATCTGACAAAATACAGAAGTTTTGCTTCATGAGAAAAAAATATACTTTTTGCAAAAAACTGATTAAAAAACTATATTAATTTGATGAAGTAANGCGTCACATGTTAAGTGAGTTCCAATGTTTTTAATACTGATCGTGTATTACGTTGGGGTCTACTTAACACGTGGCATCTTATCATTAAACTCCGAATGCAAATTATGTTGGGTATACTCTTTATTTAGTTTTTGGATTTTTTGTGTCTGGATTTTTTTTCTTTTTTGTCTTGGAAGAAAGTGATCTGATTTGAGATCCGCTTTTGTTGCTTTTTTTACTATGAGAAGGATCTGACAAAATACAGAAGCTTTGCTTCATGAGAAAAAAATATACTTTTTGCAAAAAACTGATTAAAAAACTATATTAATTTGATGAAGTAAATAATTAAAAAAATTATTTTTGAATTAAAAGTATATTAAAGTACTGCCAAAATTTAATTTTTACAGTATTTTTTATAATTTATTTAGAGTGTACTACTTATTCATTTTGGATTTGTACTATTTTGTTCATGGCATGCATGTGAGGGTTCTGATTATGAATTATTCACGTGAAAGGACTCTTGAGACTTTTGAAAAAAGAGGGAAGGAGCTAGGCTGGGAAGGAACCTTTCCCTCAATATTATTATNCTTTGTTCATGGCATGCATGTGAGGGTTCTGATTATGAATTATTCACGTGAAGGGGGACTCTTGAGACTTTTGAAAAAAGAGGGAAGGAGCTAGGCTGGGAAGGAACCTTTCCCTCAATATTATTATATGTTATAAATTTCTAGGGTTAAATAAATGATCAGGAGTTAGGGGCCCAAACTTACTAAAAGCTACTTAAAGACATGACAGTTCAAAGGTGATTAATCAATTTAATATAAAATTTGTGCAACTGAACAAAAAAAAAAAAGAGAGCATTTATATACAAATCACCCAATTCTTATGTACTTACACATCTGTTGACATGAATTTNGAGAGCATTTATATACAAATCACCCAATTCTTATGTACTTACACATCTGTTGACATGAATTTAGAGTTATTTGGCAAGTATTTTTGGAGCTAAAAAAATATTCTAATTGAAATTAAAAGTTATCCGGATCAATGTCAGGAAACTTAAAATTAAATTGATCGGTTTGACGGGATGAACTCACTGACATCAAAATTTATCCAATCAGAGTCAAGTAAGTATGGACTAAGACGTTAAACTATATTTGGAGGCTTATAAAATGAATAGCAAATCTGGCAAATTTATAATCAAATCGAGTGTCTCGAAGAGATGAATCTAAAGAGCCCAAGGTCACGTAATTCTGACATCATTATGACACTTAAATATCTATAAAACATTCATCTGATCAAAGGAATCACTCTGGGTTGTCTGCTAGAGTGGTCTTGATTCATACATTATTTACGAAAAATGTCACTCCCAAAATCTATAAATAGAGTCATACTTCCTTAATGAAGGGGGCCTAGACTTGAACCTAGAGGAGAAGGGGAGGAGTCCAATCTGAGAGCCGTTCCAGATTCAGAAACCCTTCGAAAACAACTTTCATCCTTCATACCTATTAATGATTGTCAAACATTGTCATCAGCCACTGTAGACTGCCAAAGGCTGCCCTCTGCCCACAGTCGTTTGTGAACTTTGTGAAGCAGCAAAGTATCCTGTTAATTAATGAAGTATCTTGCAAAGTAACGAAGTATCATATGAAGTAATGAGGTATCATGCATACGGAGTAACACAATGTCCTACACACAATGATGCAACCCAAATATAGTGTAATAACACACCCTCGAATATGGTGTAATGGCACACCCAAATTACGGTGTAACGACACACCCCAAAAATGGTGTGATGACATACCTCCAATACGTGGCAATGAGTAATGTCATATTGAAGATTTAGTATCCCACAATAATGCTTACAATCATCGTATTTAGAGTTCGATGACTTTATCAAGACTTCTAAAGTTTTCTGCAAGTAACTCGTCACCATGATCTATGTGACCAACTACGATTTATGTGGCTCACTGCTGCAACTTCCAATTACGGCCTTTGCAACCCACTAACACACATGAAGCTATGAATCACAGCTTATATGGCCAATTACTACGCTGTCTCTCAACTACAACATTTATGTTCATATGATGCTATCACAACCGCCGCCTATAATAGTTGTGGTAGATTATTGCCCTTGTGACAATCAAATATAGCATTTGCGGCCCAATCACACTATTATTGCCAACAACCACACTTGTAGCACAATTACAGCTATTATCACAAGATTACTCTTGTACATCTATGCTTATCATCTTTATAAATCTATTTTCCCTAATTTAAGAGAAGAGTTAACATATGCACTTGCAAACCTATAATGGGTCTTCTTGATTGTGCCAGACTGTATATATTTTTTTTCTTTTCCAAGTTTTCCCACGTAAAAAATCCTGGCGTCTCATTCTACTTGTTTTTGATTGTTTGAGCGTGCGCTAGATTTTCGTACTATATCAAGATATTGAATTATCATTCTACCACCCTGAATCTTTCAATGCGCAACAATATCTAACATTTATACTTTGCGTTTTACATTTATATTACCACTCAAGTCTTTCATACCACATAAAAAATATCATTATTTTAGATTTTTACAAGTGAAAAATATCTTTTCATGCATTGAAATGACATTTATGTAAAAATTGAAGTATAAGGGTTAGATATGTAAATACATATAAATTGAGTGGTATGGATATAAATCTTCCAAAAAAAAAGGAAAAAATGAGCCGCACCAATTTCGCATATGTAACTTTCATTAAAATCATCACTTGCCAAATGCCTTCACATNCTTCCCTAATTTAAGAGAAGAGTTAACATATGCACTTGCAAACCAATAATGGGTCTTCTTGATTGTGCCAGACTGTATATATTTTTTTTCTTTTCCAAGTTTTCCCACGTAAAAAATCCTGGCGTCTCATTCTACTTGTTTTTGATTGTTTGAGCGTGCGCTAGATTTTCGTACTATATCAAGATATTGAATTATCATTCTACCACCCTGAATCTTTCAATGCGCAACAATATCTAACATTTATACTTTGCATTTTACATTTATATTACCACTCAAGTCTTTCATACCACATAAAAAATATCGTCATTTTAGCTTTTTACAAGTGAAAAATATCTTTTCATGCATTGAAATGACATTTATGTAAACATTGAAGTATAGGTGATAGATATGTAAATACATATAAATTGAGTGGTATGTATATAAATCTTCCAAAAAAAAAAAAGAAAAAATGAGCCGCACCAATTTCGCATATGTAACTTTCATTAAAATCATCACTTGCCAAATGCCTTCACATCAATATTTGTATAAGTTTCTCTACCTTCGCTATCAATGCCTTGAATCCTATCCACCATTCAAGCAACTATACTTAAAAGGAAATACATTTATATATTTACATTATTATGTAATTTAATATATATATATATATATATATATTTGTGGATAGTATTTAAGTCCTCTCTTCTTCAATCATGCAAGCTAGATGCGTCACCTGCTTCATTTTTTTTTCTGAAGAAGAGCAGGTACCGTTCTGTGAAGAAACAAATACTAATGATCAGAATAATGATTTATAATACATCAATATGCAAAATTTATTGAAATATATAAGCTTTTTTCTTGAATATTCTAAAATGTGATTAATATAAGTTGATCAAACTAGTTTAAAACCCCTTGACCAGAATGAAGCTGGACTCCTAAAATCGAGACGCTTAAAATTTTCTCAGAGATTTGTGACTTGTAACACGTAAAGGGTGAGAAAAAATTGGCCCGAACTCATCTAAGAAAATCGGGGTTCTAGTTTACTTGCCAACTCAAAAATTGACACGAACATAATCAGCAAACCAGAAGCTGACTTGAACTTAACTTGCAAACACGAAATTAATCCGAGATTGATATAAAAACAATGTGAATTTGACCTGAATAGTTGTTATGTCTTATGTTAAAAGGGATATATTGGTCGTGTTCAAGGTAGATTGAAGACAAGTCAAGTTTAGGTCGGACTTTCTGACCCGTTTGGTATTCAGGCCTGATTCAAGTCAGCAAGTTTCAGGTCGAGTCAATCAAACCCGAACCTGCCCACAAAAATCAATTTGACATACCTACCTGTTATTTTGACCCTCAATTATTGAACTAAGGTAAAAGAACATTTTTGTAATGTGGTACCGTTCACCTACCACATCTCATCTACCGCTCACCTACCTCTCACCTACCACTCTCTTGCTTCTATAAATAGAGAGGATGTGAGGCTTAGGAGGGTAAGGGAAGATATCTTAAGCTATCACGAAGGAGGAGCAAAGGGAAGAGATCTTAAGCTATCACGAAGGAGGAGAAGGGAAGAGATCTTAAGCTACTCACGAAGGAAGAGCAAGGGAAGAAATCTTAAGGGTGTGAGGCTTAGGAGAGGAAAGGGAGAAGATATCTTATGTACCACAAAAGGAGGAGAGAGCTTATAGAGTTAGAGGGGAGAAGATATCTTAAGCTACCACAAAGGAGGAGATAATAGCTATAGAGTTAGAGAGGAAGGGAAGAGATCTTAAGCTACCACAAAGGAAGAGAGAATAGCTAGAGAGCTAGAGAGGAGGAGAGAGAGATCTTAAGCTACTACAAAGGAGGAGAGAATAGCTAGAGAGCTAGAGAGGAGGAGAGCGGAGAGCAAGGGATGAGATCTTAAGCTACCACAAAGGAGGAGAGAATAGCTAGAGAGCTAGAGAGGAGGAGAGCATCTTGAGTCTTATATCAAAGTGTCGCTTGAGAGGGAGGCCATAGAAGGAAGATGAGGGCTCATCTCTATGTATAGCTTGTATTCTCCATTTCTTTGCCTTAGTGAACTATTTGATTGATTCCCTTCCGTGGACGTAGATCCAGCTGGATCGAACCACGTAAACGATCCTGTTTGATTGATTCCCTCCCGTGGACGTAGATCCAGTTGGATCGAACCACGTAAACAATCTGTGTGATTGATTCCCTTCCGTGGACGTAGATCCAGTTGGATCGAACCACGTAAACGACCTTGTTTACTTTCATCTCTATGTATAAGCTATGTATTCTCCATTTCTTTTGTCTTAGTGAACTATTTGATTGATTCCCTTCCGTGGACGTAGATCCAGTTGGATCGAACCACGCAAACGATCTGTGTTTGCTTGTGTTCTTTATATTTGATTGATTCCCTCCCGTGGACGTAGATCCAGTTGGATCGTCTTAGTGAACTATTTGATTGATTCCCTTCCGTGGACGTAGATCCAGTTGGAGTCTTAGTGAACTATTTGATTGATTCCCTTCCGTGGACGTAGATCCAGTTGGATCGAACCACGTAAACACCTTGTTTGATTTGTATTTTTTTTCGTCTCATTTATATGCCAGGAAGTACATATCTCACAACAATTGGCGCCGTCTGTGGGAATCTGATTTCTATGCCAAGAAGTACATATCACACAACACTACCTTAAATTAAGCATGCTCACATGGGAGAACTCTAAACGTGGGTGATCTCCAAGGAAGTTAAACCAGTTAAACAAATCCATAAGCTATCAAGCCAAAGCAGACAATATCTCAATGAGTGAGAGTTCAGGTTGTTGCCCTAGTAATCCAAAGTTAGAGTTTTTTCAACTTGATAATGGAGAGTGGCATATTTTAACAAACCAATTTCAAATATCTAATCATACTTAAAACACTAACAATTCTTCTAATTAACTACGTAAAAGAATGATTTTTGCAAAGTCATATAAATTAAAAAAAAGCAAAAACATTGATCATTTGACATGATTCTTATTGAGCAACAGCCCATTTTTCAAGCAGACTATTCTATTTGCTTTTTGAGAGAGAATTCAGCAATCTTAAGCATTTTTAAATCGTTTTTATCATATAACAAAACTTACTGTTTCGTAAAGATTTCTCCCTTATACAAGAAGAAGCTAAGACTTTCTCTGATGAAGATGTGATTTAGCTTCTNCTAGAGTGTCAAAATAATCCTCAATTATTTACATGGGATCATTATTGGCCCAAAATTTTGTTAATTTGGGCAAAAATAGAGAGCCTCAATTTAAAAAATGTAGAGACCAATTTGACATTTTTATGAACTCTAAGACTGAAAAAATCGATGTAAATAACCGAGACTACTTTGACACTTTGCTCTTTTATGTTTCCCTTACAAAAAGACTACTGGCATAACTTGGAATATAAGTTAAGAAACTTAATTTGTAATATTTTACAAGCCAGTCTTCTGACATTTAGTTGAATCATGGAAAAAAGTTAAATTTATGTAAAAGAAACAAATTAAAATTAAAAAAATAAAACTCAAACAAGCATAAACACAGAACAAGAAATTACATTTAAACATTCAAAACCACAAAAATATCAATAAACATGTAATCTTCGAGCGAGTATTACTTGTTCTATCTACATACATGCATTGTTGGTATTGAGGTGATATCAAGATGATATTTTGATGAATAACACTCCAATATGATCAATCCGCACCTACAAAGTCTGCATATAATATCATGATCCATATCTAATCCATAGTTACCTGAGATATAACGTCGCCAACCGATAATGAGCTCTGGAATATGAAGGGTCAATCCTTACCGCCTCCCTACAGTCTCCCACTGCCTCAATCAGCCTCCCCATTCCGGCCAGCGCCGCCGACTTATTGTTCCAATAAGAAGCCTTCTTAGGATCAACCTCAATCGCCTTCTTATAGAGACCTAACGCCTCACTGAGCCTCCCAGCCTTAAATTCCTCATTCCCCATCTCCTTCNTGACTCGTTTATAGCCCTTCATGCAGACATGCGCACGAAAACAAATAGATCAGTTTTAGAAATCTCTTTATCTGCATGAAAAATTATTCCATACGAACGACGTATACAGAGATGCCTGATACGGATTATAATTAATATTTCGTTTGAAACACGTTTGTAGTTTGAAAATTTTCTTTTGAAAGTTATTGATGGAAATGGATAAGATCATCTGCAATCTAAAATGAAGAAAAATTATGATTTTTGTGAAGTAATTTTGAGAGAAATTTGAAGAACACTGCTTCATCAAGCGAAAATTTCTCAATATGTCGGCACTCAGGACAACATGAAGGAGGTGCACTGTATTCTCAAATGAAGCCTGATTCGAACTAGACGATGTTTAAGAGAACCAACCTCCAAATACTCATCCAGAATAATAATAATAAATAAATTATAAATGTAAGGAAAAAGAAGATGGGAGCAAATTTTTATTTTTCCTTTGAAGACTTTATAATTCAGTATACTGGTAAACTAAGCAATCGCACTAAAATTTGAAATTTTATNAAAACCCTTCGATAACAACTTTCATCCTTCGTACCTGTTAATGATTGTCAAACATTGTCATCAGCCACTGTAGACTGCCAAAGGCTGCCCTCTGCCCACAGTAGTTCGTGAACTTTGTGAAGCAGCAAAGTATCTTGTTAATTAATGAAGTGTCTTGCAACGTAACGAAGTATCATATGAAGTAATGAGATATCATGCATACGGAGTAACACAATGTCCTACACACAATGATGCAACCCAAATATAGTGTAATAACACACCCTCGAATATGGTGTAATGGCACACCCAAATTACGGTGTAACGACACACCCCAAAAATGGTGTGATGACATACCTCCAATACGTGGCAATGAGTAATGTCATATTGAAGATTTAGTATCCCACAATAATGCTTACAATCATCGTATTTAGAATTCGATGACTTTATCAAGACTCCTAAAGTTTTCTGCAAGTAACTCTTCACCATGATCTATGTGACCAACTACGATTTATGTGGCTCACTGCTGCAACTTCCAATTACGGCCTTTGCAANAACTTGTATTCTATTGTAGGATATTTTTTTCTTCCATAAAGCCTAAGGCAATTTTCAATGTTGTCCATCCTACCTGATCATTTGTTATTCTTAAAAATATGAATGACAAATGACAAATACCTAATTAATTTTAAAAAAAAATTATATCACGTTGTAACCAACATTTAGTTATTCTTTCTTATAACTTCAAGGTATGACGCATTGACTTAATTTTTTTACAATTTACGCACTCTCATGCACTCCCTTTATTCTTAAAAATANGACTTGTATTCTACTGTAGGATGTTTTTTCTTCCATAAAGCCTAAGGCAATTTTCAATGTTGTCCATCCTGCCTGATCATTTGTTATTCTTAAAGATATGAATGACAAATGACAAATACCTAATTGATTTTTAAAAAAAAAATTATATCACATTGTAACCAACATTTAGTTATTCTTTCTTATAACTTTAAGGTATGACGCATTGACTTAATTTTTTTACAATTTACGCACTCTCATGCACTCCCTTTATTCTTAAAAATATGAATGAATGGGCTCTTTTTCCACTCATTAACAATCTATTTTTATTTTCAAAATAATATTAAAAAAATTAATAAGCAAAAAAAAATCTCAAATCTCCTAACATTTTCACACTTCTATTAACATATCATCGAGTGATATTATTTTTTCCATCATTTTCTTTAAANGCAATCTATTTTTATTTTCAACAAAATATTAAAAAAATTAGTAAGCAAAAAAAAATCTCAGATCTCCTAACATTTTCACACTTCTATTAACATATCATCGAGTGATATTATTTTTTCCATCATTTTCTTTAAAGCTTCCTCAACTTCTATTTTAGTATGTGATCATACAGATTAAATATTTTTTTTATTATTTATTATATTAAGATCACTTGTCGATCATATTTTCACAATCTTCATTAAAAATATTATCAAACTATCTCATATCCATGTTGACCACATTCATTTAAGAAATAACTTTTGATGTTCATCCTTAATACACATTATTTTAAGTAAATAATTTTTTCTTATTTTTACTTAACGAGTTCATAAAGCTAGTTTATTATAATTAATACTAAAAAATAAAATTCTTTACATCACAAATTATTCTCTTAGAAAACCTATGAGCCATCTTACATTTTTTTTCAATCTCCAAACTTTTACCTCTAAATTAATTTTTATAACAAAATATCTTATTTTTAACATTTTCTCACGTATTATTATTCCACCAAAAGCTATTCTTATTCCCAAAAAAATTTTCTTTTGATTCTCCAAATACATCTTTTACAGCTTGCTTAATATTCTACTTATATTCATTAATAGTAGACTTCTCATTCTATGTATATTATAACTCCACTTGGAATTTACCTTTTTCTATGATGTTATTCCAATGGCATCCCTTTTGAGTAGCTAGACAACCTCACAAAGCCACCAAAAGATTGTTCCACATTCCCTTCTTGTGATGTCAAACAAAACCAAATAAAATTAATAGTAAAAATCATTTCAATACAAACATTGATTGGCCTTATGTTACCCAACCTTCTATTGACTGCCAATGGCATCATCATTTTCATACTAGCTTGAAATATCCCTCAAGATAATATCATCATTTCATAACCAATAACACTTTCAAAATTACACAGTTGCATGATACCCATAAAATAACATAAAAAATCAATTATAAACATCAAACTATCATAATGACATAAANTTCTATGCTTGAAAAAGGCTGCATTTATGATGTGGTATAATTCATTCATTGTATAAATAAATTAAATTTATTATCTCAGCCACAAACACAAAACATTCAGGCTCGAGTTCACTAAATACTATTTCATATACTTCATCACAGTTGCATGATACCCATAAAATAACATAAAAAATCAATTATAAACATCAAACTATCATAATGACATAAAGCTCCAAGAATTCTTCATTTAAATTCT
>JXCR01140825.1:0-19785 GCA_002079205.1 Phalaenopsis hybrid cultivar
CGTCTACCATTTTGGGTTACCATGTAGAATCAAAAGACAAGGGATAGACTGACACTACTAATAGATTAATTACTCAAGAGTGAATGGCTTGACAGAGGCTTTTAATAAAACTCTCATCCAAATATTAATGAAAATTTTGAATGAAAACAAAAGGAATTAGCATGAACAGTTATTGAAAGCCTTATGGGCTTATAGATAGATGTTCATGACTCCTACGTAGCCTACACCTTACGCTCTTGTGTATGGGTCCAAAGCTGTACTTCCTTTAGAGGTTCAACAACCATATCTCAGAGTTGCCATCGCCAATAAGATCACTATTGAAGAAAATGCCAAATTACTACAGGAAAAGCTAGAAATCTTGGAACAAAAGTGACTCTCAGTGCAAAGAAATTTGGAGTTGTATCAAGCCAAGGTAATCTACATCCTTGACAAACTGGTTCGTACAAGGACTTTCAAGGTTGGTGATTTAGTGCTTGTGCTTAGAAGACCTATTCTTGAACATCACAAGATAACATGTAAATTTGAGCTTACTTGAGAAGGGTTGTTCGTGGTCGAGAAAGTCTACTTTGGAGGTTCCTACCATCTTGTGGATTGCCAAGGAGAACGACCTGTGCTTCCCATTAAAAAACGATACTTGAAGAAGTTTTACATGATGTTATATTTCAAATAACAAGATTTAGAAATAGATTTTTGTTCCTAGAAGCACCAACATAGTAATTGTTCGTATCTGGATCCGAATCCAAAATTAATAAAAGTTGTTAAGTGAAAGATAATTTCTAGATATTGAATTTCAAGCTTTTAATATAAAAATNGTTTGGCATAGACCCAACACTTAGTATTGGACGCTTCCACCCTTTTGACTCCTTAAGTTGCTGGATGGCTATGGCATTCTAGTACAGGAGGATTTTCTTCTAAAAGTGGGGGCTCTGCTTAAAGCACCAGTAGGACAGTTCTGCAATCTGACTCGTCGTTAAAGCTTGAAGTTCCTGAACCATTTATTGCACAAATTCTCTAATGAACTCTATTATGAGTTTCTCCTAAGTTTGTTCTTTCCTTGTGACAGGCTTCTCTTATTTTTGAAGGTATGACTCTAATCACTGTGCATCTTTTAGAATGTTGAATCCCAAAATTTGCTTCAGGTAATGCCTATGGGATAGAGTGTTGGTTGGATGAGAAAAACATAGAGAGAAAGAGGGAGGGAGGGAGGGAGAAAGAGAGAGAGATTGTATGATAGTATCAATTTACTTGAAATTGATTCAAAAACCCCATTTGAAGAGATTGATAACCTTATTTATATATCATAGGAAGAGCCTAGTAAGTTGCATGTTCGTCCTTGATTAAATAGAAATTTTACTCATTATGAATGAGCTACTACATTTTTATTTATTTGTGGTTGACTTTTAGATATTTTGACCCAAGTAACCGCTCTTGCCATCAATTTAAAACTGTAACCACTATTCGTTATGTTTCATATTTGTAACTGCACAACATGGTTAGCTGTTCATCAACGGTCTATAGAGATCCGTTCGGTCGGTTGATAATTCTTCGGTCGGCTTTCTTGAGGGAACCCCTGGTAGAGACCTTTTCCCTAGTGAAAGTTTATTCCGTAAGGCAGAGAGTGTATCACCGCAATCTAACAGACAACCTTCATTGAAGCCAAAGGCCTTTTCAGAGGGATGGCGACTGCTGATCTTCTCTATGAGTGACTCAGAATTGGTTTCGGAGATGATTAGTATTCTTGTATCATGTTCAGGTATACTGCGTTCATTAGTTCAGATATGCTTTCTATCAGCCGACCCATTATCTGACCGAATGATGTGAAGTTGGAGGGTTCAGTATTCCGATTTTGGTAACAAGCTCCTTCAATAAACTCTTTATATGATCTGCGGATCTTCTCGAGATTCATGTATCCAGATCCTCGTTGTACACAGATAAAATTTTTCATATTTTTCACTGCCTACAGACTATTCGTGCAGCAATTGGAGGGAAGTCATTTGCCTTCAAAGAAAACAAAATAAAACAAACATTCCCATTTTCTTCCGGAGCTGAAACACTCAAATGTGGCGGTTTATACTAATGCTAAACTGTAAAAAATAAAATCTCATGCCATGCAAGTGTGAATAGAATAAGACAAAACATAGATTAGGCCGACAACCCGGTTTTTAAGGCTAATATATTTACTTGGACAAGCAAGAACTATTTATAAAAAATGCTTAAATATTTAGTTGTCTCGAGGGTGCCGCTAATTAATGTTTTTTCTTTTGGAAAATTGTTAAAAAATGAAAAAAAAAAATAACAAATCTCCACATTTTAGCATTCAGGTGGATTAAATTTTTTCATTTTTTCAAAATCACCACCCAGCAACCGATTTTATGGCTAAATCGAGACATCATCAGACTTACTAACATGACGATTTTGTCTATTTAGAAAATTTTATTTTTTAAGGGTCAATTTAAAATAATAAATTTATAAGTATTTAAAAATTGCCTTTTAGAATTCGTTAATTTACAAAATACTAATGGACAAATTATATATATAGACACACACACAGAGAGCTGTTAAGTCAAAAGGACTCTGTCTGTACACCGTCAAGTTGTTGTGGTTTTTGGACTGATTAGCCAATCAATATATGTAGTTTAGTGCATACGTACATACATACAGTGAGCTAGTTAATTACCTGCTAGTCAAAAGAATTGTGTCTGTACAGCACTCAACATGTTATGTTTCTGGACTGATTAGTCAATCCACAAATGTAAGTTAGTGCATTCCTACATCGATACACGGGTACATGTATGTGCGTATAAGATATATATATATTTTTTTCCTTTTTTCTTATAGTTATGTCCTTCAAATATAAGATTTAAGCATCCAATTTTATATATAGCATTATTAGGAGGAGAATAACTTCTAGTATTGTTTGTCTAATTACGAATGCATCAAGTTTTAACGAATGGAATACTTCAGTTGATCAAGAAAATGAATGTGGTTTTATTTTTATAGAGAATTTTAACTGATTTGGAACTAAAACATGATTTATTATAATTTATTATAAGCATAGATTGATTTTAATTTGTAAAAATTTTTAGTAAAAGGTAAATTTTTTAAAGTGATTTTACATATAATATTAATTTCGTTTAAAATTATTGATTTTTATATTATAGATTACAGCCACTAATGTAGTACAAAATTTGAAGGGTATATAAAGAAAGGAAGAGATGAAAAAAAAAATAATTTAGTATAATGTTTTTTAACTTATTGTTTATTATTATTGTTATTTTTTTTTCTTTTACTTGAAACCAAATTATATTTAATATCTTAATTATTTCTTTGGTTGGTGATGGGTTAGCGATTGTAGTTGTTTGCCACTAGTGGATGTGAAGACTGACGATCGATGATGGTGGTAGACGACATCTGTGGAGTTAAACGGTGGCAATCAACAGGGGCGGTGGCGCCATCTTAATTGGTGTTTTCATTTAANCTTTTACTTGAAACCAAATTATATTTAATATCTTAATTATTTCTCTGGTTGGTGATGGGTTAGCGATTGTAGTTGTTTGTCACTAGTGGATGTGAAGACTGGCGACATCTGTGGAGTTAAACGGTGGCAATCAACAGGGGCGGTGGCGCCATCTTAATTGGTGTTTTCATTTAAAAAAAATATAAAAATTAAATTGATAAAAAAAATTTTGTGAATTAGTTTGACACTTAAAAAATAAAAAAGCTTAAAAAACAAACTAAAAAAGTTTAAGAAATAAAAAAAAAAATCCAAATGGGTCATAAGTGATTAACAATCTTTTTGGGACAACTGCAGCTTATCAATAAGCAGNTCCAAATGGGTCATAAGTGATTAACAATCTTTTTGGGACAACTGCAGCTTATCAATAAGCAGTTGCGCAGTAGCTCCTGCAGAAAGCTGATGCCAATAAGCTTGCTGGCTGTTTGTTTTTGCAGTTTGAAAACAGTTCTATAACAGTTGTTTTAGGGCTAATGTCTGTTCTGCTATTGTGTAGTAATGATGTTTGTAACAGAACTGTCATAGCAATATATTTGATACTTGAGAAGCAAAAATCCACTTCAGAATAGTATAAAAAATAATATATACACCCCATTTAACAGTGAATATCATGGTAACTAAAATAAAAAAATTATTTAAGTAGCAATTACTAATCTGAAAATTATTATTTTTAAAATGCAGACAAAGTATGTCACGAGCTATGCCGTCCTTCAGGGATACTAATCATTCCCCATCACTATTGACAGTGGAATCTGCCAAACAGTGTACCCACTAGAAGAAGTCACACTTCATTATCATTCTCTACGGGCACCTATATAACTGTCTCCCATAGTTATATGGCTGACGTGTGACCCGACCCACAATTACGTTATAATTTAGCTTCCAAAAGATGACCAAAACCTTGACCTAATTTATATTTAGCGACTAGTGTGNCTGTTTTGGGACTAATGACTGTTCTGCTATTGTGTAGTAATATTGTTTGTAACAGAACTGTCATAGCAATATATTTGATACTTGAGAAGCAAAAATCCACTTCAGAATAGTATAAAAAATAAGATATACACCCCATTTAACAGTGAATATCATGATAACTAAAATAAAAAAAATTATTTAAATAGCAATTACTAATCTGAAAATTATTATTTTTAAAATGCAGACAGAGTATGTCACGAGCTATGCCGTCCTCCAGGGATACTAATCATTCCCCATCACTATTGACGGTGGAATCTGCCAAACAGTGTACCCACTAGAAGAAGTCACACTTCATTATCATTCTCTCCGGGCACCTATATAACTGTCTCCCATAGTTATATGACTGACGTGTGACCCGACCCGCAATTACGTTATAATTTAGCTTCCAAAAGATGACCAAAACCTTGACCTAATTTATATTTAGCGACTAGTGTGGAAAATCAACATATTATAAAATTTATATTTTTTTTATTAATAGTTTACACACTATGGGTAGTACGCAGGTATACTTATCATTTTAAGTAATATAGAGTCTTCTTTAAAATCTCAGTAACGATCCCACAGAGAAGCCAGGTAAGAAATCCCTTAGGATAAGTTATACTCTACTACTCTAAAGTCTTAGTTTGGAATGTTAATTAAGTTGTTTTTCTAATAACTATTCCTACATGAAAACCTTAAATTTAAAGATAACTTATCTGAAAAAATTGGTTTGGAGAATTTTTAGATGATAAAGACTACCCTACTTGTGCAATGACCTAGATAATGTGTAGGAATGAAATGCTTAAAATATAATGTTGTTAGTGACAAATAGGAGCATACATATTCTTTACCCTCTCTGGAGTGCAAAAAGAACTTGACTAATCCAGTGTTAAGTCCCTAAATCCATAGTTAGACTTGGAAGATACTAGCTGTCACTTTAGACTTAGGTTCCAAACTTCACCTGAATGCTAAAGTCTCGCTTTAGGTTCCAAACTTCTGGATCAAATTCAGAATTTTAGTCAGTCACTCTAATTTCTCCAATTTACGCTCATCAAAATGTATGTCCGTATCTATTTGCACTGCTCCTTGGTCATGGAATCCCATTCCTCTAAAGTGAGTTATAGTACTGACTAGTTAGGTGAAAACTTAGCCCTTTTGGGTCATTATGTTTCGCATTGAATCTTAATATTTTAAGTGATCAGTTTGTAAAGTAAATTATAAGCCGGTGAAAATACCATCACATTAGTGAAATTAGAGAAGATCTAAGCAAGTCTAAATTCCTGAACATTGTTTCCATTTCATTGTAAATGAAAAGTAAAATGATGATAATGGCATAAGCAATAAAAAAATTGATAGAATTTTGAATTAGTTATTTAACAACAAAGAACGTATGTCTATCTACCCTCTTTTGAGTGTATAGGTATGCCTAGTATTCTATTAGTTTTGTACAATAGTCTGTCAACTAGAAGCTCCTAATAGACAAAAATTATTAAATTATCTTTCCTTAAAAGTTGCATTGCTTCCTAAACCACTTTCTCATAGCCAATTGGTCAATGATCACCGCTCTACCGAGTCTTAGTTTCACTTACAAAAAAATTTAACATAACCTATTACAACATATGTTATGTCAAAGAAGTGAAGGAGATATTACTCATCACATTAAAATAGAAGCAGTTCTATCATGAAACAAATTTTCCTACTCATGCCACTACTTCATATAAAAAGAGAAGTGTAAGGATAATTACTCACAAAGCATGGATAAATCACAACAAAAAACTTCATTAAATGAAAGCAAATTCACTAAAAAGTGTTGGAAACAATTATAAGATAATGAAGAACACAATACTTAGTTTTTTCCTTTTGAAATAAAAATAAAAATCCCTCCAACAAAGTTTCTTGATGATCCTAGCAATGCTCATACAATTCCCTTTCACATCTCTTAAAGTCCCTCACCAATCTCTACAGACATGGTGGAAATCTACATCTCCATCTCTCTCTACACTCACGCCAAAACTCTCTTAAAAAATCCCCCCTCATATGAGAGACGCCAACCCCTTACAAAAAAAATTAACTTAACCTATTGCAACTTATGTTATATCAAAGAAGCGAAGGAGATATTACTCATCACATTAAAAAAAAGAAGTTCTATCATGAAACAAATTTTCCTACTCATGTCACTACTTTATATAAAAAGAAAAGTGTAAAGAAAATTACTCACAAAGCATGGATAAATCACAACAAAAAACTTCATTAAATGAAAATAAATTCACTAAAAAGTGTTGAAAACAATTATAAGATAATGAAGAACACAATACTTAGTCTTTTCCCTTTAAAATAGAAAAAAAAATCCCTCTAACAAATTTTCTTGATGATCCATGCAATGCTCATACAATTCCTTCACACATATCTCTTAAAGTCACTCACCAATCTCTCCGGTGGAAATCTACATCTCCATCTCTCTCTACACTCACGCCAAAACTCACTTAAAAAATCCCCCCTCATATGAGAGACGCCAACCCGTCTTTGTAAAGAGAAGACAAGCCCATGGGGCACCTCTTCACTCCAAAAGACACACCTTTTCACTCCAAGAGACACACCATTTTATCAAAAAGCTTTTTTAAGTTTCTACTTTCATTTAACCACTCCATGGGGCATGCAAGTTTCCTGAAATCTTCTAGAACATCATAGAATAGCCCGGAATCACCCAAAAACTACCTCTTATCTGTTTCTGGTGCCTCGGTTTTGTTTTGTAGGCGTGACTGGTTTCTAAGCACGAGTGCCACCCTTCAAGAAGCACCATCGTTTTGCCCCATTTCACAGCGTTTCAGATCTGTTTCACTCTGTTTCAGCTTTGTTTCACTCCATACTTTTATACCTTACTCGTTTTGATTCCAAATTGCACCATTTTGCTTTATTTTCTCAAAAAGTCCGTTTATTGTACCTGGAACCAAAAACATGCAAAATACCTTCCTTTAAAATGTAATATCATTAAAAATGAGAATAAAGTATATATGAAAAAAAGGTAACTTTTAGGCGTATCAACATGATGTCAGCAGGGAGGTATGAAGTCCACGGTTGCACAACAAGCCACGGGAGGTCCTACTAAACCTAGAGCTCCTCTTTCCTGAAAGCTTTAAAAGGTAATCTATTAGTCATAACATAAGTTTTAATTGATAAAAGAAGTAATTAATTATCATTTTCTGTTGGCGTGTAGTTTTAGGGAACTCAGTATACCAACAATGAATATGTCACTAAAAGAACATAGTGGACATGTTAAGAAAAGTAATCTTAGTTGCCTTTAACCCACGTAATCCCAAGCTTATGTATGTCACATATGCATATCACCAAAAAACCCTACTAGAAAAACCTATAAAAATGTATTGCCAAAAAAAAAGAGAGAGGAACATTGTTTCCTTCAATAAGATCTCACATGTGACACTAACTGATACTAATTAACAGGTCTTCTAGAGGAACCCACAAGATCAAACCTCAGCATGGACCTCTCAAACCCACCAAAAGAAAAAACAAATGAAAAGCAAATGGAAAAAAAAACACCTACAAGTAACGTAAAAAAACTCAATCAGCCCATATCAAATATACAAGGAACGAAAATAGATATGTATTGCATAAAATAAACAGGTACAAATTGATAAAAGAAGTAATTATTTATAGTTTTATGTAGGCGTCAAGTCTTTGAGAACTCAATATACTAACCAACGAATCAGTCAGTATAGGAAGACATCATAAGTTATTGAGAAAAAGTTCTTGGCTACCTTTAACCCGCGCAATACCAAGCTCATGTGTGTCACATATGGATATCACCAAAAAAGGCCATCCAAAAGAAGCACATAAAACTGTTGCATCGAAAAGAAGAGGGGAACATGGTTGTCTTCTTTAGGATTTCACATGTAACACAAATCAAAAATTACCAACAAACCATTCAGAAGAACCTATAAAGTCAAACCTCTCATCATAGAACTCTTAAACCTACAAAAAAAAAATGAAATGAAAATGGAAAATAATACTTACATTTAGTGTAAAAAGCCTAAACAAGCAATATCAAACATAAATGGATACAAAATAAACATAATCTGGATAAAATAAAAATAATATTGAATAAAGTACAAAAAAATGATAAATACTCTAATCACCCTCCTACTATCGCATCCGTAATTTTTAACCTCAAATCAACATCTCGCTTGCACCGTCCATGTCTTTAATACAGGTGGTAGAAGCATCATTCTCAAACTATCACAACAAATGTCCAAGAATGTACTCAAATGCCTCGGCAGGTACATGCTTATGATCCTCATCCACCCTATGAAAGTTGATGTTGTTGCAGAAAGGATGTGCTAAATGTAATTGTGGAGAGTCATCGTAGAAACCACAATTTGCATTTGTTTGGGAAACTGGTAAGATGGCATATCACGAAGTATAGCCCAATTCATCTTCAAAATAGCAAAAGTCCTCTCAATGACACTGTGCAAGGAGGATTGCCTTTTATTGAACATTTTATTTTTGCCTTGAGTTACATTGCTTGCATGTTCAAAGTTAGGTATGTGGTATCTTGTATCAAGATAGGACTTGAGATACCCACATTGCAACAAAAATCTAGCATCAACCAAGTAGTATTTATCTAATATTCCTGACATGATTATTATAGAGGATAAATGAATTACAAGAGTAACTAAGTCTCAAGTGTACCTGTGGGAGGATGTGGGAAGTTATACTTGTTATTTTGTGTTGCAGTTTTAAAAATTCTATTGTCATATGCACTGCCCTCTCAACCAGCTTCGACAAAAGTGAAGTACATGTTGAAGTTGCATATGACATTAACATTCTGCGTTGGGGACTTACAGTAATCGATGAATGCAATCTTCTCGTTATTTGGAACACATGCATCAATGTGTGTTCCATTGATTGCTCAGATATAATTCTTGAAAGATAACGATGAGTTGCGTAATAGCACTTTTTATAAAAAAATTAAATGTAATAAATTTAAGATATTTCCTTAATGAACCGCATCTACTGTGGATCGTGTGAAATCTCTATGGTGGCCTGCTCGAATGTAGGATATGTTTGTTTTATGACTTGTGAAGAAAAATCTCAAGTACCCTCTACCCCATTTAGAAGTTATTACAAATTGTTTTAGAGGAGTGTTGAAATTACTCCATTACTCCTCACATTGATTAATTTTGCTATAATATGTAGAGGGTTATTACCAACACTTCTTGTGAAATCATCCCGGAAGATTCATGAAGTTCATGATTTCTGCATATTACCACCAATAAATCATTGAATGGCCCATGTGTCATGTGGAACATATTTTTAAATCTCATTGGGTTGCCCACAAGGAACTCCCCAACCCATTTGTCCCAAATATACGAGGATGTCATGCAAGGAGAGCGATCTATATATGAGTTATAATATTCGTACATTAAACATAAGACAACTGCAACTCTTCTTCTGCTCTTATATCTAATTGGATCAATATAGATTAATAACATACTAGCTAAAACAGAAGCATAACAAATTATCTACAATCATATAAGGTTACGAGCAAAACAATAAACATTTAAGCATCACTGAATAAGCCATGTCCTAAGTAGTTAAAATATCCATAACAAAATGAAAAATGATGCACAAACATAAATATCCAAATGAATTTTAAATAAAAAAATCTTATTAAATGTTCCTGTTATTATAAAATGGTCATAGGTATGCCACCCTACAGTAATCGACATCATGGAGAAAGAGTTTCTACCGGTTGGATCTTCAAAGAACTCTATTATAAACAAGTACAACGACAAATTCTTAGAAATTTCCCTAGTTGCTTTTAGAATTTGCTAGACCTGGTCGACAGAAGCTGCTTGAGATGTGTGGGGTTCAATTCTGCATGAAGCAACCAGTTGTGATATCTAGCTTGTAAGGAAAGCAGCTCCAACTTACTTTTTATTCTCAACCCACAGATGTATAGAATGACATGTGGACTCAAGTTCAAAACGTTATGGGCTAGGGACAATGGTGGAATCACCCAATTGGCCGGCTCCCAAGTTCTCAGAGAGTCTCCCTAGGGGCACATGCAATGTTTCTCGTAACAAAGACAACCTCAAAAATTTGATCTAACTTCTCCTCCAACTAAGGATCGTGTCCAATGAGATTAAATTTATTTGTAGCAGATACCACCTAAAAATTCATAATATCTACTCCAATTTAAGAACAAAATGAAATTGACCAAATTAGGAACAATTTAATTTAGCTTCAAATGGCAGGTTTTAGGAGTTGTATAAAGATAATTCAGCCAAAAACCATCAATATAAGGTTCCGGGGCAGTTTTTCCAAATACAATGACTAGGCCCCTAAATATGGCACCTAAGCATCAGAATCTGAATGAAACAATTTAATTTAACTTCAAATGGCAGGTTTTGTTCATGTCATTTTGCCCGATCCTATTGTTCTGATCAACTTGTACACGATTGATGATGGATGGAGTACAACATAGGAAAAATCCTCAAGGAAGATTCTACAGCAGATTCAAAAAGCTTTGGCTTATGCTTCGGCACAAAGATCAAGACTTGCTCAGCCAGCACTATCGATGGCAGTTAAAGAGCAACCTCAGAAGGAGAATATGGAGAATACCACTGAGAAAAAGTAGATTGAAGAACTGAATAGTAGGGGATACTATTCCTAGGACGGTTGTTTCTGATTTGAGGAAGAAATCCCTTGAACCACTGAGTATGAAGTTGGCTATGTATTGAGTATTTCAAGCAATAATGTAACTAATGACAACCAAACTAATCTGAATATTGATTTTAATTCTAATAGTAATTATTAAATCATACAAAAAATTAAATATCATGTTAAGGAGGAGGCTGCCGACGATGATGGTTATCCTAAAATGACATACTCCTTCGCGAATTCTAGGGACCACCTATAGAAATCAAAATTGAATCTTCAGAGACTGAGATGAATCTAGAAGAGCCAATTGTTTCGGTTTAAGGAAGACAACTACAGACTCATTACAAATTTTGGAAGAGATAACAGAGATCAACTTAAGAATCAGAAAGTTTATACCTCTGAGAATTGGTCTGAAGGACAATACAAAGAAAATGTTTACTCAAGTTTAGTCGAAAACACCAGCAAATGAAGTTCCCATTTGGGAAGGAACTAAAGAAATTAATAACAATAAAGTGGAATACAACTTGTTAGCCCATCTTCGGAATTTTCCCTCCAAACTAACCATTTACGACACTCTGATCCTATCAAAGGAAATGAGGGAAGCTCTGGTTAGGGCTTTGCTTGACCTAGAGATTTGCTTAGCTCAATTAACCGATAAATCCTTGGATGAGGTCTACTTACTAAGTGAATATTATAGTGTTACCTTCACGAACAATGACTTGTTGCTTGGTACAACAGATCATAACCGACCTTTGTACATCTCAATCACCATTGGAAAGTTTATAGTTTCCAGAGTGTGAGTTGATCTGGGGGCATCTTCAAATGTGATGAATCTTTGTACTCTAGCCTGCTTGGAGATTGATGTCTGAGACATCAAAACAGACATGATGATTTTGGGAGGCTTCAATCAATAAGGAGAAAGAGCTATTGGATTTATAACATTACTTATGGTGATCGTTAATCTAGAAAGGAAAACTATAAAATTCCACATAATTTATTATGAGACATCATTCAATGCCTTACTAGGTTGACCCTGGATCCACGAGTACCAAATGATTTTGTCGTCTCTGTGATAATAAATAAAGTACTATGACTGCGGTCATTTAACGTGCATTAAAGGAGATTTACAGTCATTTTCCATGCATGAAATTGGAATCCATGAGGATGCCGCTCACTACACACCTTTGAAAAAATAGCTTTCTCCATAAATACCATGTCAAATAAGGAAAAAGAGACAAGAGAGGTACAAGACAAAGAACATCTGATTCTAGTTCAATAGCCCCTCACCACTCCCTTGCAGCAAGATGGTGAGGGTTTCTCCAGAGCTTGCACCCAAGGCTGAAGCCAGAGACGAGGTTGAGGTTGAAATGATGGGAGCATCAGGCAAAAGAATTCAGTGATCAACATTGGTAAGAAAAAATAGTTTCAAGAAAGAAGAATTAAGGAAACAAGAAATGATGATAAATCCAAAAAAGCCCTAGTTCGAGATTTCTCTAAATGATGTGAGGAATGAAGAATAAAAATCAATGTATGACAGGATCAACAACTATGTGGATATTATGACCCTAACCTCGATTCTTTCTAACAAGATTGAGAGGTTGGTGGTCAAGGAAGTAGATGGTGTTGATGTCAAACCAATAATTTCTACTGGGGTTTTTCTTCTTATAACCCTGAAAATGATGTAAAACTTGAAGTTGTTGCTTCATCTAAATTAATGGAACTGCATTTTGAGTGGTACCCTCCTTGTGTTCAAAAATTAATTCAACGTGGTGTCGTGCCTAAGAAATGGTCAAAAGACTAGTCATGCCTTTTTGAGAAATTATGGAGTAATACTAGTTGACCTTTTAGTTCAAGGTAGGATCTTGGGTCGGCATGGTAGGGCCAGTGGATGATATGGAAATTTTCTTGGTTATCGTTGATGAGCCTGATGAAGTTTTTTTGGAAGCTTCAGAAGACTTCAAAGATTCTCCATTTGAAGATGCTCTACTAGAGTTTGAAGAAGCGATTAATTCAACCATTGATAAGCTATGAGAAGTTAACTTAGGGACTAGCGGAGAGCCTGGACCAACCTTTGTTAGCTCCTTACTCATTAAAGAAGACTCCATGAATATATTCAAATCATTAATGGAGTTCAAGGATTACTTCCCCTAGAGTTATGAAGAGATGCTTGTAATAGTTCTAGAGGTTGTAGTTCATAAGTTGGGATTGGATCAAGCTGCCATTACAAAATGACAAGCCCCAAGAAGAATGTACTGGAGATTGAGCAACAATTCATAGCAGAAGTAAAAAAAAAAGTTAATAGAAATTCAGTTCATCCATGAAGAATAGTACTCGACCTGGTTGGCCAATGTGGTGGTGATTAAAAATAAGATGGTCAGATTTGAGTATGTATGGATTTCCGAGATTGAACAAAGAATGGCTGAAGTATGAATTCCCTTACTAATTCCAATGTTGATGATTCATATCTCATAGACTCACGAGATTTTCTCTTTTATGAATGGGCCATCCCGATACAATTAGATCAAGATGACACCATAAGATGAGAAGCTCACAGCTTTCAAGAAACTGCTTGGAGTGTACTACTACATGTTAATGTTTTTCAGATTGAAGATAGCCAATGTAAACTATCAGTAAGGAATGAAACAAATCTTTGATGATCTCATCAATAATGAAGTTGAATGCTATGCGTAAAATGTGGTCATCCAGAGAAAATTGAAGGTTGATCAATTGTACGATTTGAGAATTATTTTTGTACGGTATTGACATTTCAACCTTAAGATGAGTCCCTTAAAGTGTGCCTTTGTTGTTACCTCCAAAAATTTATTAGCATTTTTTGTTCGACACTGCAGAAGCAAAATTGATTTGGATTAAATTAAAGCCATCTTAGAAATGCCACCCCTAAGAACTTGAAGTAACTTAGATCATTTCAAGGGAAGATGGCATATCTTAGATGCTTTATTTTTAATTTATCAGGTGGGTGTCATCCTTTTTTACACTGGTCAAGAAGGATTCCAAGTTCACTTGAGATGACAAATGTCAACACGCCTTCAAAGACGTCAAGCAAAATTTGATGACACCTCCTTAGCAGCCCCTGTTTCAGGTAGACTATTGATATTTTATACAACAGCTTTAGACAATTCCCTCTGAGCCCTGCAAGCCTAGGTTAATGATGAGGGTCAAGAAAATGCATTATACTACTTGAGCTGCAGTCTAATTCCAATAGAAGTAAAGTATCATCCTATTGAGAAGCATTATTTGACATTAATCTTTGCCGCCCAGAAGTTCAAGAATTACGTGCATTCTCATAAGGTTAACCTAATTTTGAAGTTTAATCCTCTGCAATATTTGATGACCCGATCGACACTTTAGGTTAGGTTTGTCAGGTGGTCGATGATATTATTGCAGCTCAATAAAACATTCGATCCTCTTTGGGCCGTGAAAAGACAAGTTTTTGCTGATATCCTCATAGCGCACCATTTACTGGCAGAGTCTCCTCTTAATGATAATTTGTTGGACGAGCAGACAATGAATTTTTGAGATCCCAGTGCTCAACACTGGGAGATGTACTTTGACGGAGCTTTGTTAGCAAAAAAAGAAAAAAGAATCACAAACAATAGTGCCTGATAAAGAAAGTATTGGACTACTCTTCATCACATCATAACAAGGAATGTTGAGGTACTTCTGCCATCTGACAGAGCTATGAATGAATATCGGAGCAGAATATGAAGCCCTCATAATTGAACTAGAATTTGTATTTTCAATGAGGATAACCGACATCAGTATTTATGGCGACTCATAGTTGATCATACGACAGGTCGTTAGGCAGTACAAAATTTTGAAACCCAAACTCGAGCAGTATTTCCAATATATGATGAAGTTATTGAAGAAGATCCCTAATGTGACACATTACAAGATTCCTAGAAGCGAGAATACCCTGACAGACTCTTTAGCTAGACTCACAAAAGATTTTGGATATTTATGGGAAGATTTTGTCGAAAGAACAGTCCAAGAACGTCAGGTCCTATCCCAATTTGACATACATTACATAGATTGGGAAATGACAAAGCAGTAATATCAGTTGCAGAGACAATGAAAATTTCATGCCAGCAATTAATAAAATATTTATAAATAGAAAACTATCTAATGACAAGTCAGCAATGCATTCGATAAAAAAAAAGAGCTTTGTCCTACATCCTGATAAATGATGTCTAGTACAGGAGGTCGTTCGATCAGATGTGGTTGAGATGTCTGAGTGCGTTTGAAGTGTAGACTATTATCAAGGAGGTGCACACAAAACTTTGTGATGCTCATCAGTCAGGTCCAAAGATTAATGTGGAGATTATGAGGCTTAGATATTACTGGTCCGTAATGATGACAAACTACATAAAGATCACCAACAGAAGTTACCAGTGCAAAGTGCATGGAGTGGTTCTACACCAACCTCCAAATGTGCTGCATTCGACCATTGTGTCATGAGCATTTGAGTGTTGGGGCNCTTAAAAACCATTTGATCTTTAATTCACTTCTGAGTCATGAAGATTATGAGAACTATGTTTTTAGTTGATGTTGTGCAAGGGTGTTGAATAGTTTTCTACCTTTTAGCCCCATTGTATTTTAATCATCCAAACATATTTATTAAGATCAAAATTAACCATTTCCCTTTGATAATCCTATATTTTTAATTAAGGCACCAAAGTCCTAAAATTACCACTTTTTCCTTGGGGCACTTCTCCTCATAACTCTTTAAACACAACTCAAATGACTTTGAGGGTTTAAAGTTTTATATCCATGAGGTAATTAAAATGTTAGAGGAGGATATGTGGACCTCTCAAAATTTGATTTAATTGAGATAATTATTTAAACTTAAAAAATAAGATTTTCAAAAGTTAATTTATTTAATTATCCAAAATAAAATTTATATTTATGGAAAAATTATTAGAGGTTTCCTAAGGTCACATAAACACAGTCAAAATTTCATGATTTTTTTAATCAAATTTCTATTTTTATTATTTAATTTTAGATAAATTTTCATGATTTATCTAAACAGAAAATAGAGTTTTAATTACAAAAATTATTTTTTATACTTTTATTAGACTCCTTTGAGTTCAGAAAACTCAGAGAATCAAATTTTATTTTTTTGTAATTTTTAGTTTATTTAATATTATTATTTTAGTGAAAAATATGAAAAATTCATTTTTAAGCCTTTAAAATTTATTTTTAACNGTTAGACGGGAGGCTGATCCTTACCTTTAAAGATTGTGTTAGTTTATCTCTGGATAAAGAGAAAATTGAAGGAGTTGTGATCAAGTCGACTTGAACTTTGCATAGGCTAGGCTAGAATATGAGAAGAAGCCTTGACAACCTTAAACTAGAAGGAACTGTGTGATAGTAAAACAGTGGTCAAAGTCAAAAACAAGGGCAATCAGATTGCCACAAGAAAGAGGAAATTTTAAAGAATTGATGAAGTAGAAGAAAGTGAAAGCCGAAATTTCAAAAGCGGTACAATGAAGTCCATGGCGATGACTACAAGAGGTGAGCTCATCAGCACCGTGCCTGCAGACAGTTAGGTTGAAAGAAGAGTAACTCTCACTCTGACTTAGAGATGGAATTGCAATCACTACATCCAAAAGATGTTGACTAAGTTAGCAAAGGAGTAGAATAAGGAAGGGATCATTATAGACAGTACAACTTCTTCGGTGAGGGCCGATGCTGCAATTACCGCAATGTAGAGTATTCTCAAGGTGAGGGAACAACCAGCCAATGTTAATCCATACATACCACAGTTTGCTACTAGACCCTGGCAGTTGCAAATTTATCTAGAACACGAATTGGAAAGAATTGAGAAAGAGAAGAAGCAAGATTTTGAGTACGTCCAAAAGATACAAGGTAGATTTATCAATATCTTAGAAGAGTTGGAGTTACATATGAATGTATTCTCCGAGTACAAGAAAGGGCAGATCATGGAATGTGTATTCCACCTGAAGGATCTGGGGCATGTAGGCCATTTGAGGAAGAATACTTATTCAGAGCCTCAAAAGTGGATACATGACAAAAGAAGAATCACAATAAAATTTTATTATTGCTATAATTTTTCCAAGGATAGTCAAGTAAACAAGCTAGGAATTCTTCATCAGAATCAGTTTGATCCAATGTTGGGACTTATAAAGAGAGTGATCAAGCAAATGGTGGTCTAGCAGGTGCTACCCGCTGATTGTTTATCCAATAACTGCATCATCAACATATAAAAAGAAGGCGACTGCATCCTTCCTCATGTAGATCACCACGACTTCATGAGTTCCTTCTGCACTGTGTCATTCATTAGTCAGTGCAACATAATATTTGGGATGGACCTCGGGATAGTTGGCCCCGGTGAACCACGAGGGCCAGTAGAAATACCTCTACTCGTAGGTTTAGTCTTGGTGTTTGTTGGCACAATTTTGTTTGGAGGAGTTGCCCGTTGGAAGCTGTCAGCCACGATAATTGAAATCGCGTCGCCAGCTTCAGAAGGATGTTTAATTTATATATGTATATATAGTTTAGAAAAATATGAAATCAAAATGTCCCCATATTTTTCATAGTTTAAATGAAAGAGCGTTATACCTCAAATCCGGTATCTATCCCGAAGGATAAACACAAGATTTGAGGATGAGCCTCGATCAAATAAACTAAGAAATATATGACATCCATTTGTTCTGCGAAACCATTTTATTTGCCAAGAAATTCCTCTATTTAAAATGAATAAATAAATAGGATTTATATTAAGCTTGGTTCAGATAAGCTTCCTATAAAAGCAAGCCCCTATCATTAACTATATCATAAATGACTGAAGTCACCTAAGAAAACTCTTGATAAAATCAGGAAATATTATCTTCAAAGAGGTCAAAAGGATAGGACTTTTCAACAAAATCGGACAAAGATGTGTGAAAGGGGAATAGTTCAAATTTGGAGCATTTTGTTGTAGAGTCCAAAGAAGGAAGAACTAGGGGAGGTCACAGATCCGGGGGAGAACCTCGGAGAATTCCCAAGCTATCCTATGTTTTGGCTTCAATTTAGAGGAGAAATTATTTAGGTGTTTCATTCTGCAAATTTTATTAATTTAGGGCTTACATTTGTGTGAAACAATCACACAAATAGCATAGAAGATATGAGGACTTAGTTCGCGACGGACGGCAACCTCAAAATACTAAGATGAGTTAGGGCTTATATTGCACAGCAGAGCTGTACAAAAGCCTAAAGATAAGGTGAGGATTTATGTTGCATAAGCAAAAAACCTTGAAATCTTATGGCTTGGTTGTTTAACTCTAAGGAAAGACATGCTATTGTAGATCCTCTTGTTGTTCGAGATTTTTGTAGTAGAACACTGCCCACAGGAAAGCTCCGAGCTTCTTTTTGTGATGAGTCTAAGTTTTCTAATATGTCAGGTCATGAAGTCAAATCAGATGGCCCTATGGTTAAAGTTCCTTAAATGTTATGAGGCATGTTAAAGTTGATTAGAGAGACACCTGTTAGGATCCTACGGTTCTCTCATTCCGACACCATTATTTTCTATCAGATTCATTTAGTCCAACTAAATTTACTAAATTCAACTTAATGAGTTCCATACTTTCATTTAGACTGTGGGAAGTCTAGTTAGCAATCGTAGGATACCTCCTCCGAAGGGTTCCCAATCATCCGTTAGAGACATTTTAATTTAGTTTCAATTGTTATTTTGTGATGTTTGTGATTAAATTTTGAGTTGTCTTATATTTTGAATGTTGTGATGGTGAATTTTATCATGATTGATTTTAGTTTTTGTTTCTGTTTTGTGGCTATTCAAGAAGTTTTAGTTTTCATGTAGGGTGTCATTGTTGTGTAACATGCAAGTTTTTTAAGTATAAAAATACAGTGTGGAAAGTACAACAAAAGACGATATTATAAAATGTAAAAGCGTACCTGGCGAGTCTTCTAGGTCCACCCCCTGAAATGCCAGTACTTGCAAGGCATGTATGTAATGTTGCAAGGAATTTAAATTGCATGAGTAGAAAAAGGTTTAGCTACCAAACTACATGTTATGATTTAGTTGAATCTCGAAAGATCCTACTAGATGGTTTTAGGAGAAAATACGATAAGTTCAATTTTGTCCTTCAAAACATCTAAAAGATTCCAAAGTGCTCAGGATATGACCCTGAACTATTTTGAAGATCTCTTCAATTATTTTGTGTTCATTTCTGAACTTATCATATTGTTACATTAACCATCCGAGTTTAGAGTGTGACTACCCCATTGCTCATTGAAGCTTAACAATTTAATTATCCTGAGGATAAGGTACTCCATTAATCAATTGATATTTCATTTAAGAGTTATGTGAGTGAGTGCCCCTAAGGCAAGTTTGAGTTCTTTAATATTTACGATGCCCAAAGTTAAAGTCAGGCTTGCAGTGTTTAAAAATATTAATCAACAATCATATCATTTTCTAAATCCAACCAATTGAGTTTAGAAATTGAGCCTAAGTCACTACTAAGCCTTTAAAAATCATAGTGAGTGAAATGGTGGTTTTCAAAGTTTTGCTTTAAGTGTCATATATCCTTATTAAATGATCAGATGATTCTCAACTTTTGGGCCTAAGAAGAGTAAATTATCATCTTTCTGGCTTAAGCCCATCA
>JXCR01140825.1:19797-60051 GCA_002079205.1 Phalaenopsis hybrid cultivar
TATTTTTAATTAAAGCACCAAAGTCCTAAAATTACCACTTTTCCCTTGGGGCACTTCTCCTCATAACTCTTTAAACACAATTCAAATGACTTTGAGGGTTTAAAGTGTTATATCCATGAGGTAATTAAAATGTTAGAGGAGGATATGTGGACCTCTCAAAATTTGATTTAATTTAAATAATTATTTAAACTTAAAAAATAAGATTTTCAAAAGTTAATTTATTTAATTATGCAAAATAAAGTTTATATTTATGGAAAAATTATTAGAGGTTTCCTAAGGTCACATAAACACAGTCAAAGTTTCATGATTTTTTTAATTAAATTTCTATTTTTATTATTTAATTTTAGATAAATTTTCATGAATTATCTAAATAGAAAATAGAGTTTTAATTACAAAAATTATTTTTTATACTTTTATTAGACTCCTTTGAGTTCAGAAAACTCAGAGAATCAAATTTTATTTTTTAGTAACATTTAATTTATTTAATATTATTATTTTAGTGAAAAATATGAAAAATTCATTTTTAAGCCTTTAAAATTTATTTTTAACTTAGAAAAATTAAGAAAAAATATCTCAATATATTCTAAGTGATCAGGGGACATTCCCACTCATTTTGAACCATTTTTTTTTATTTTTTAAAACTTTAACTATTTTAGTTCAAAATATATTTTAAAAATGAAATATTTTCACAAAAATGAGTTTTATTTTTATAAAATGTCCCTGATCAAAAGGAACTCAGAAAAACAATCTTCATAATTTTCTAAGCATATTTAATTTAATATAATTATTTTTATACAAAAAGCAAGGTTTCCTTAAGAAATCCATTTTAATGCCTAGACTAAGTCAAATAATTTTGATATTTTTACAGTGGGTAGACATGATTTTTACGACCAATGTGGAGTTAATTTTTTAATTTTTAATGTATATTTAATTTACATAATTTAATACAAGGTGTTTACATTTAACTAAGTATAAAACTTCACAAAATGATTCAAAGCATCACAATATTTTTTCTAGATCTTTTTGACTACAGGAAACCTACTAAAAATGTTTTCATAATTTTTCATGTGATATTTTGATTTATTTAATTAAAATAAGCCAAAATGGTCACCTTAGCTTGAAAATTAGGGTTTTATGCATAGTGATGCCCTCGGACCTTGGAAAAATCAGAAGGCATGGCCTCTGTTATGGGGAACAAACCCTCAAATTTTCAAGCCATGGTGAAATGATTTAAACCCTCGAGAATTAAAATATCACAGAGAGTATTTTATTAAATAGAAATCAAGAAGTGAGAAAATAATTTTTAATTTTAGTCCACATTGTTCTCCTCTACTCATTGAGCAAGAGGGTATTTTTCTTTTATTTTTATAATTTTTCAAGAGAAAGATATGGATTTTTTATATTTAGGCATTTAAAATAATTCAAAAATTCTTATTTCTCTTTTTATCCACGCGGCGCCAACTCATCCTCATCCGCTCCGAAGGCTCCACGCATCACTCCATCATTTGATGCCACCAACCACCTAGCCTCCACGTAGACTGCACTTTATGCACCATGAATCTGTTCGGCTTGATCTCCTTCTTCCATTGGATACACGTGTGATCCTGACCTACACTCAACCAAATCATTTGGGGTTATTCCTAAACCTTCATGTACTCAAGAAAAACACAACTATACTGTTTATATGATATGAAATACAGTAAATACGTATTGAGGGTCAAAATAAGCCCGGTTTAGGGTTGGAGTTCAATAACTTTGTCTGAGAGGGGAGGTCTCAATAAGATGGTTGTGGTAGCTTTGATTGACCCTAATGAACTTTTGAATGAGTCTTTGATTGGTTCCAATGAACCACTGATTAAGTCTTAAGACTTGGTTAATGGTCTAGGTATGAATTTGATCAAGCTCAATTTCACGTGTTGGTCTGGAGCTAGGTTAGAGGCTATTTCAGAGCGTGCTTTTGTGGGGAATCAACTTCTTTCACAATGAGGATGGTGTGTGCACAATTAATTGGAGCTTAGTTCACTGTGGAGATGTGGGGAGTTCTATCCATAGTGGGGATTAGTGAGGGGAAATGGTGGGCTTGAACTGAGGAGGTCTTAGGGAGTCTTTGAGAGCAATTTGGCATAATTTCCGTAAGCAAATTACAACTCTTCTTTCTTGGCCATGGAGGTGAGGTTTAAAAAAAGTGGCCTAGGGTGGCTGCCATGGCCAATTGAGGGGTGCAAAATGGTTCTTACGTGAAGGGTTTTGAAGTGCTAAAACCAATTGAAATTGGTCAGCTCACATAGGTGAGTTTGGGTTTTAATTTTGGCTTGGAGATCGTAGTTTTAGGGTTTTCTGGCCACTAGGCTGGCCAACAAGGCCAGGGGAGGTCTTAGTAAGGTTAGGTGAGCCAGTGGGAGGGCTAATTATAATTAACCCTCAACAGTAAGTGATGATGTGGAATATTTTTTGTTAAGGCCCATAAATGGGCATAAATCCCTCAATTTAGGGATCCAATGGTCCATAGCTTAACATGGCTGGTCCAAGGGGGTTTAGCCTGGTCAATAGAGTGTACTTAGTGGCTGTGGTGTCATCAATTTGGTGGCTTAGGCATGGTTAAGTCAATTTTGGTGCATGGATCCAATTTGGATCCAAATGGCTAAAAGTTGGTTTTGAGTTAAACTAGCCATGAATTTGAACACAATTGATTGATAAAAATTGGGTAGATGATGGTTATGAAGATTTTTTGGTGAAGGATTGAAGTGATTATGAGTTCAATTGGAAGCTCAATTTGAAGGATTTTGGGATTTTGGTCAAATTGGGCATGTTGGACTAAGCTTGGGTCTAGATTGGGTAAAGGTTGGGTGAGGTTTAAATTAATTGTTGAAAATGGTCTATATGAATTTCATAAAGATTTTTCAACATAAATTGGCTGCCAATTTTGGGATTATGGCAATCAATTTGGTGGATTTGGAGACATAGCCAATTTGGGGAAAATTTGGGGATTTTTAGATTTGGTTTAAAATCAAGTGAAATTGAGGCTTCACCAAGGCCAATAAAAGGACAATTTTGGTGTGTAGTAATGTTATGAAGAGTTTAGGATACAAATTGGGGCAAATTGAGTATGTTATGGGGTTCAATTTGGTGAGATTAAGTCATAAGGCCAAATTGGGGGTTTGACTTAGATCAAGATTAAGCTCAAAGCATGGGCCAATTAGGCTTGGATTTGGTGTAAATTTGTCATATGAAGGGTGAATTTGAGTTTAGCATTAAAATTTAGGGAAATTAGAACCAAATTAATAGACATCTAAGGTGAATTTGGGGGAATTGGGCCTTTAAAGGCAATTTGGCTATTTTGGTCAAAATGGTCAAATTGGCTAAATTGTATTCCATTGGAGGGTCCAATTGTGTTTTGGAGAGATTTGGAGTAATTTTGGAGGTTTTGGGAAATTTTGTGGTGCCAATGGTTTTTTTGTAATTTTGGCAATTTTGGGGGTATATTAGTAAATTTGGAATTTTTTCGTGGTTTTGGGTAACTTGGGTATTTTGAAATGGTTTGAAATAATTTTTGAACATACTTGGGTATTTTTGTGTGAAATTGGGATTTTTGGCCTAATTTAGGATTTCAGCGTGTTTAGGTAATTTGGGTAGGTTTGGACATAAAAGGTAAAATTTAATATTTTTGGTAGAATTGGGAAACCAACCACCATATGTGAGCTATGGACCAATGAAATCTCCGTTTGGGTCCTCTATGTACTGGTCTTAGCTAAGCCTTAGCCTAGGGCTAGTGGGTCTAGGGGACCATCTACACGAGTCCCACAAAAGATCAATGGGTCAAAATCAACAATTTTGAATTTTAGGATTGTGAGTGAATATAGGTGATAGTGAGTTATATAAAGTGCAAATGGGTTCAAGTGAGTGAACCAGCTCCAAACCAACAACAAAAGTCTACTACAAGGTCAATCAGTTGTATGGGGACTCATCTTGAGCTCCCTCATACTGACCCCATCTACCAAGTGTTAGATGTTAGGACCAGTATATGAAACTTCATGTTGAGTAAAAAGGAGTTCAAAGTTTCTAATGGTGAGGGTTATTTTTCTAGTTTTCTAGGAATAGTCAATAGGAAAATCTTATGGCTAGACCTTGGGCAACTAAAGAGGGCAAAATAAACGTCAACCAAAAGTGAGGTCAACAAACGGACCCCCAATAGGTGTAGTGTCTTGGGCAAAGCACACCTCGCGTATTGGCATTAACCAACGAGATCAAAAAAACCAATACAGACTCTTATGTCAACAAACCTAAAAAGGAGTGTAGAATTTGAGTGCTAGTTATTTCCACTAGGGAATAGACAAGTGAGTATTTGATCAAAATCAAAGAGTAGAAACTCTCGCTAGGGATTGGAGAGTGGGTTTCAAATTAACAAGTTTCAGGAGTTTATAGAGGATGGGAATCAGTATGTAGGTGCTGACCCCAAGATGCAGATTGAAATTTGGGTATCAATCCCGAAAAGAAGAGTTGGAATTTAGGTACCGACCTTGAAATGAGGGAATTAGAATTTAGGTACTGACCTTAGGTGAGAGTCAAAATTTAAGTGTCAATCTTAAAAAAAGAGTGGTGGAAGTTAGGGACCAACCTCAAAGTAAGAGAATCAAATGTTAGGGACTAATTCCAAAATGAGAATTGAAATTTAGGGATCACTCTCAGAAAGAGGATCGGGAGTTAGGGACCGACCTCAAAGAGAGGGAATCAGAAGTTAGGGACTAATTCCAAAACGAGAATTGAAATTTAAGTATCAATCTCAGAAAGAGGATCGAAAGTTAGGGATCGACCTTGAAATGAGGGAATGAGAAGTTAGGGACTGATTCAAAAAAGAGAATTAAAATTTAGGTATCAATCTCAGAAAGAGGATCGAAAGTTAGAGACTGACCTCAAAATGAGGAAATCTAAAGTTAGGGACTAATTCTAAAATGAGAATTGAAATTTTGGCATCAATCTCAAATAGAAGGGTCAGAATTTAGGTACCGACCTCAAAATGAGAGAATCATACTTTAGGTACTAACCCAAGGTGAGAGTCAAAATTTGAGTGTCAATCTCAAAAAGAGAGTCGGAAGTTAGGGACTGACCTCAAAGTAAGCGAATCAAAAGTTAAGGACTAATTCTGAAATGAGAATTGAAATTTAAGGATCAAATCTTAAAAAGAGGACCGAAATTTAGGTACCGACCTCAAAATGAGGGAATCAGAAGTTAGGGACTGATTCCGAAATGAGAATTGACATTTATGGATCAATCTAAAAAAAGAGGATCAAAGTTAGGGACCGACCTTGAAATGAGGGAATCAGAAGTTAGGGACTGATTCCGAAACGATAATTAAAATTTAAAGATCAAATCTCAAACAGAGGATCGAAAGTTAGGGACCGACCTCGAAGAGAGGGAGTCAGAAGTTAGGGACAGATTCTGAAACAAAAATTGAAATTTAGGGATCAATCTCAAAAAAAGAGGATCAAAAGTTATGGACCGACCTCAAAAAATGTGAATCAAAATTTAGGGACTGATTCCGAAATGAGAATTAAAATTTAAGGATCAATTTCAAAAAGAGAGTTGGAAGTTGGGGACCGACCTTGAAAGGAGGGAATCTGAAGTTAGGTACTAATTTTGAAATGAGAAATGAAATTTAAGGATCAAATCTCAAAAAGAGGATCAAAATTTAGGGAACGACCTTTAAACGAGGGAATCAGAAGTTAGGGACTGGTTTTGAAATGAGAATTGAAATTTAAGGATCAAATCTCAAAAAGAGGATCGGAGGTTAGGGACCGACCTCGAAGAGAGGAAATTAGAAGTTTGGAACTGATTCCGAAATGAGAATTAAAATTTAAGGATCAAATCTCAAAAAGAGGATTGGAATTTAGGGACCGACCTCGAAGAGAGGGAATCAAAAGTTAGGGACTGATTCTGAAATGAGAATTGAAATTTGTAAGGAGTTTCTGTTGTTGAACTCATAGACATCTGTCATGTGAAAAAGGTTAACATTAGTGAGGAAGATATGTGAAATTTTGTGAGATTTGGTGCAGACAAGGACGATCGTGCTACACAAGCAAAGAATAAGAGACCCCAAAATCAAAAGAATTAACTCAACATATTTATTTTCTTTTCCTGTTATTTTTATGACCTTTACTTTAAAAATATTTTTTCAAAATTTAATTTTTGTCGGTTAATTGATTTTCAAAAGAGTGTTTTATTTGAACTTTATTATTATGTTTTTATTATTTTGTTGTTTGTTCATTGTAGTTCAGAACCAAAATATGGTTTTGTGACTTTTATCCATTGCACGAAAGGGCAATTGAGCATACAAACAAAATTTCTGGAAAAGATTTCATTAATTTGCTCCAATAGGGTTTATAGATTAAGTATAGGCCAGAGCTCCAAAAGGTACAATACGCTGAATGAATCAAAGTACATCTGGAAAACATCTCATGTTGGGTACATATCACAAGCTAAGCATATCTAGTACATATGTCATTATATCTGCTTTGTGAAATTGTAGTACAAAAAGGTGTCTCCTGAGTGTCCATCTTTGGTGTGGTGAGCTCCTGATCTAGCTGACCTACTAAACAATGCTCTATGACAAGAGTTCTCTTTTCATGTGTTTAGAGGTGCAACCCTCTCATAGCTCGTATGAAATTAGTTCTTCCAACTCCAAATCTGGTGGAAATCCATATGGCATTTTGTTGTCATCCATCTTTCGGAAAGTTACAGACACCCTACCACGTCGCACCCCTAGAATGCAATGTTTAACAATGTGTTCTTTGTTTCCCTTAAGAACCAGCACTGAACCCACTGGTAGTGGAATCTCCACGGATCCTTTGAACTTGTCGGGACCAATGACATCTATTTCTTTTATGAATAAATTGTTGCTTTTTCTCATAAAAGAGACTTTGCAGAAAGGTCTCGTAAAATCATGATGGTCAATATGTAGGGGAATGATGTCACCTTCATCATATATATTGATGATACAGTGGTTGGGAATACAGTTGGTTGGAAGTATGCTCCATCGGACCATTCTCTTGATCATCCATTTTATCATGGGAGGTAGTGGGTCCACCCCATCATATCTCAAAATCCCCAGGGGATTATCTTGTCTGTCTTGGGTGAAATTGCAACAACAGCCACATTGTATAGTGGTCCTGCCCTTTCCACGCATCCATTTCCGTGGCTCAAAATAAGTTCTTTCCATTAGAAGGCCATCTCAACCTCTATCTCTTAGATCAAAACTGCAGTCCAGAATACTTCTTTCATCGCTTTTGGAGAAGACCTTGGTGTATAGCTCCAAGCCTTCTAGTAGATTGATGAATATTCTTTGAACTTCTTCATAGAATTCAAATTCCCTCTTGTTTACTTTACCCATCTTGTGGTATTTTACCTTGTAGAAGATCACCAACTGTCGTGGATACTCCCTCATTTCACTATCAGCGGGAATCCAAGATGGTGTTGTCTCTGTCTGCAGCGAAACATATGACTCTCTGTCCAACGAGATATACGGCTTTGTATCCAATTGGATATACGACTCCCCCATCGGGTGATCAGCGGTCTAAAATCCATCATCAGTGGATGGGTAATCCTCCAAAGTACTATAACGCTCTAAGTGGAGGATGTTGCAGTCCTGACACTCCACAAATGCCCCTCTAGCTGGTGTATATGTAAATTTCTCAGCGTTGCATGTCGGGCAACCCGTACAAAGAACATCTGAAACTTATGGTATCTCCGATTTTGTGGCAAACTTGGACTCATTGTCTATAGCAAGTAGGCTAGAAGAGATCTCTCCCATGCCTGGATTGTAGATATTCCCCTCAGGGATAGGGGTGAGCAAGTTTTTTGCCTCCTTCTGGCTTCTTCTTTCTTTGCATAAGAAAGCCCTATGTTTTCGACGGTTGGTGTTTCTATGCTGAGTTCTCCGCAGCAGTGCATCTGGTGGTCTTTCATCATTGGGAGCGACCAGGCCCCTAGTTGGTGTAGCTATCATAGACGGCAGGCGACTAGTCCTCTCCATCTGGTCTTGTTGTACTATCATATTTTTCTCCTTTAGTGAATAATTATCTCTGGTGCTTAACCTTAGTAGTGATGGTAGCCCTTCCTTTCCTAACGGCTAATCACATCCACCCTCATAATCCATGTCGACTTGGCTGAAGTCCATGTTGAAGTCTATGGTGCCACTCTGCGGTGCCCTTTTCTCGTTAAGTGTGAGGTTCCAACTATCTTTGAATGTAAAGATCAGCCTCTAGCCTTACATTTTTTCTCTGTAGACGATAAGAAAAACATCAGTGAGCTGAAATTTAGCAGAAAAAAGAACAAAACAAAGTATTTATTAAAGAATTTTTTTGTTTATGTTGGTGAGAAAATTGTTCATTTATGTATGTATTTTGTTTAATTTGGTAGAATATCATATTTAAAAGAAAGAAAGAAGAAAGTCGATGCATGTAATTTCAAATAGCTTTCATTTTATTGAGGTTAATTTTATTACAAAATTTTTGGACTCAGTAATAGTCGTTTGGCCAAATAAATAACTCCAGAACGATCAAAATTTCATAATTTCATGTCAATAAATGTCAAGTTGCGTAGTTTGTCTTCAGGTATCGTCCATTGATTAGCAGCATGGGTCTATATCCCCGAAAATCTACTAGCTGGTAGGCTCGTCTTGTGTATACCTTTTCCATGACAAATGGTCCCTCCTAAGTTGGCTCAAATTTTCCACCTATCTTGTGAAATGCTAGAATAGGCCTCTTGAGCACAAGTACGAGATCACCAATTTTGAATGTCCTTGGGTGGACAAATTTTTCATGAGCTTGTACCAGCTTTGCTTGATAAAGTTCCAAATATTATTGTGCTTCTAGTAGTTTTCATTCAAGACTCTCTAGTTCCTCAAGTCTTAGTTTTGTACTTTCTTCAATTGTTAGTTGATTGGTGACAGCAACCCTGAGAGACTGTGTCTGAAACTCTGATGGTAGTACGGCCTCGGACCCGTACACGAGCATGTAGGGTGAACACTGAGTAGAAGTTCTGAATGTCGTCCGGTAGGCCCACAAAGCTTCTACGATTTTGTTATGACAATATCTTTTATTTTCATCCAATGTCTTCTTCAAAATCTTTACCAGTGTCTTGTTGAAGGCCTCAACCAGGCCATTCGCCTTGGGATAGTAAATTCTAGACTATCTCTAGTCTATCCCGTACCGTCTAACGAAATTGTTGATTTTGGTATTTTTGAAATATGTCCCATTGTCAGAGATTATTCTACGTGAAACCCCAAAATGGTAGACAACTTGGCTTTTAAAAAATTGAAGGACGTGCTATGTCGTAACCTCTCTTAACGACACTGCCTCTGCCGATTTGGAAAAGTAATTTATAGTGGCAAGTATGAATCTGTGTCCTTTGGAAGACAAAAGGGTTTATCAGACCTATTATGTTCGTGCCCCAACACTCGAATGGCCACGAGACAACTGTTGGGTGCAGCACATTTGGAGGTTGGTGCAAGACCACCCAATGCACTTGACACTGGTAACATCTTCTGGCTGTATCCATACAGTTGGATTTCATTGCTGGCCAATAATATCTGAGTCTCTTAATCTTCATTTTCATTTTCGGCCCTGATTGGTGAGCACCACACAATGCGGTGTGTACTTCTTTGACAATACTTTGTGCTTATGTTTTGCTTAAGAATCATAGCCACATCTGATCTAATGATCTTCTATAGAGGACATAATCTATTAAAGCATATGACATAGCCCTTTTTGTGATGTGGTGTGCTGCTGACTTGTCCTCTGGTATCTTTCTAGTATGGAAATGTTCTACTAGTGTGTTACGTCAATCTTCATTATTATCAGCAACCGCAATCATCATTTCTTTTTCTTTTCCAAGCTTGTATAGATTGTCCAGGTCAATTTGAGACAAAAATTGTCTTCCTTGTACTGTAACATCAACAAAATCCTTAGCATGTTTTGCTAGAGCGTCAGCATGGGCATTATCTCCCCTAGGAATCCGATAGAAAGTTACATTGAGAATTTGCTCCAGCAGCTTTATCGTGTACTGATGGTATTATGTTAACCTTGGTTTCAAAATCTTGTATTGTTCGCCGACTTGTTGGATGATGAGTTGTGAGTCACCATAGATGGCAATATCTATTATGTCCATTGAGATTGCCAACTCCAATCCAGTAATTAAGGCTTCATATTCTGCTTCATTGTTGGTACATGGCTCTGTCAGGTGATAGGAGAACATCAATATACCCTTATGTTGCGTGATAAAGATCAAACAAATCCCTGCTTTGCTCGGTATAACTGTGCCTAATCTTTTGTCTCTTTTGGCTAACAAAGCTCTATCAAATTACATCTTCCAGCAGTGCAAACTGCAGGATTCCATTTATAGTACTTATTCATCTCGTAACTCGTCATTAAGAGGGGACCCAGTTGGAAGTGGGTGTGCAGCGAGAAAGTCTCCTAAATCTATCCCTTGATAGCACGGAGGGGAACAAAAGTTATATCAAATTGCAATAAGATCCTTGACCATCTTGCTAGATGCGCAGAAAGTGTTGGTCGGGTCATCAAATATTGCAACAGATTAACTTTTGAAATTAGGGTAATCTTATGAGAAAGCATGTAATGCCCATGCTTTTGGGCGGTGAAAATTAAAGCTAGACAATGCTTCTCAATATGTGGGTACCTTGTCTTTGTCTGTCTTAGATGATGACTCAAGTAGTAGAGTGTGTTTTCTTCATCCTCGTCATTGAGTTGGGCTAAAAGGACTCCAAGTGAGTCATCTAAAGCCGCGGTGTAAAGTATTAATGGTTTCCCTTGGATAGGGGCTGCCAAAATAGGAGGTGTCATTAAATACTGTTGAACATCCTCAATGGCCCGTTGGAATTTCTCTTCCCAAACAAATTTGGCATCCTTTTTAGTTAATACTGAGAAGGGCTGACACCTACCTGAGAGATTAGAAATAAAGCATCTCAAATATGCCAACTTCCCTTGTAAAGAACATAGTTGTTTTAAGGTTTTGGGTGGTGGCATTTATAAGATAGCTTTAATCTTATCTGCATCAATCTCAATTCCTTGATGACAGACAATGAATCCTAGAAATTTCCTGGAGGTAACATCGAAGGGGCACTTTAAGGGATTCATTTAAAGGTCATATCGTTGCAACCATTCAAACACGGTCCTCAATCATACAAATGGTCTATCTTTTGTTTACTTTTGATGACCAAATCATCCACGTAGCATTCCACTTGTTTGTGAATGAGCTCATAAAAAATCTTTGTCATAGCTCGTTGATATGTTGCTCTGGTGTTCTTCAATCCAAACAGCATCACTGTGTAGCAAAAAATACTGATATGTGTCCTGAAGGTTGTAAGTGTTGCATCTTCTGAAGCCATCTTGATTTGATTATACCTCGACGACCCGTCCATGAAGGAGAAAATTTCTTGTGTCGAAGCGATATCCACCATTATTTTCGATATCGGTAATGCGAACTCATCTCTTGGACATGCTTTGTTCAAATCTCTGATGTCGTCACAAGAATGTATTTGTATATTTTCCTTATTAACAGGTACAATGTTAGCTAACCATGTGGGTATTGCTCTTGTTTTACAAAGTTAGTGTCTATTAACTTCTTCACCTCGGCAATGACTTGCTGCTCTATTTTGAGGCGCATTCTTCTAGGAGCTTGTTTTACTGGGGTCATATCCTTGTCCACCCCGAGCTTATGAACTGTAGCCTCTGCTGACAGTCCTGACATTTCTTCATAACTCCATGTGAAGCAATCTTTGAATTCTGTTAACAGTTTGATCAATTCTAAAGATTCTTCATCGTTGAGTAAGGAACTTATAAATGCAGGTCGGGGTTTGCTCTTTCGTCCCAAGGTTAATTTCCTTCAATTCATCAATAGTTGACTTATTTCTTCTTCAAATTCTAGCTGAGTATCTTCTATTAGCTGATCAGTAGAGTCATCCTCCATATCAAGGCAGTCCTCTTCCAATTTATTAGTAACAACCATACAAAATTTTGAATCATCGACTGATCTAACTGCACCAAATTTGAGACCCTCTTTTTAGTTGGGAGTTCAACTTTTAACATCCCAGAAATTTTTCAAAAAGTCAGAGTTTATCATTTGGCACTTGTTTTAACAAATGTCCCTATTGAATTAACTTTTGTACACAATGGGAAAAGTAACCCAAAGGTAATTTCATTAATTCTGTAGGATCATCATCCAAATTTACATGATTTTCAGAACTAGTAGAAGTAGAAGCACAATAAAACTTGATCGGCTTCAAACCAGCGCTACGAACATCCTTGAACTCTAAACTCTCGACCTTTTGAGGGAGAATCAAAGTAAGGGTCATGGTGTTCACATAGTGGTTTATCCGATCATACAAGGTCTCATGTTTACTTTGCTCTGTATCTTCTAATGATATCTAGTACTAAGGTTTCTTCTGTTTTATCATCATTATTTCATCTTCAAAACTATCTTCATCACCAATGTGGATGATCGGTCTATTCTGTTCAACAATTAAATTGGTTCTTGCTTGTACACATCCCCGGCCTCGACCTCGGGTGTACGAACTAAAAGAACCCCCACCAATTTGTTGTAAAAGAGTGGTGGAAGATCGTTTAAGCAGAGTTGGCTGGCTTCCTCTTTGTGATTTTTCAGAATCTTCACTTTTACTTGTCATATTTTCACGAGAGAAGACAGTTTTCTTTGGAGGCACATAGTAGGCGGCATCTTCATGAATTCCAACTTCATGAACTGAAAATGGTTGTAGATCTCTCTTGATGCAGTGTTCTTGTCTTTCATTGTAGTAATTAATGCATTGGTGTAGATACGATGGAACCATGTTATGTTCATAAATCCATGGTCGACCCAGTAGAGCATTGAAAGAGGTCTTGACGTCGATGATATGAAATTTAGCGGTTGTTACTAGTTCTCCAATTTTCATAAGTAATGTAATTGATCCAAGGGCTCTTTCTCCCTTTTGGTTGAATCCTCTTAGCATCACTTTTATCAGTCATAAGCTCATGAGCTTCAATGTCCAAATAGGCCAATGTATATAGGCTCGTCAACTTGAGTGATGCTCCAGGATCTACTAAAACTCTAGAGAACACAAATTTGCAGATGTTAACAGAAATATAGAGTGGATGATTGTGGTCGGAGGTACCGACCAACAAATCTTCATCTGTGAAAGTTACCCAGACTGTTCTTTTAACGAGTACACTTCATCTGAGGATGTGTTGGCCAATTGGGCTAACCAAATTTATGGGTCAAGCAAAGCTGTAACTATAGACTCTCTCACTCCCTTGACTGGATTATAGCGTTGTAGATTCTTAGTTTGGCTGGCAAATTCCTAAGCTCTTCTTGAGTTACTACTTGCTTTCCTTTAGCCACTGGAGCCGTTCTCGGGGATAACACCCTCCCGCTCCATAAGTTCACTTCTATAGTTTATTCTTCTTAAGGTACCATTATTGAATCTTCTGATGTTTCTTCTTTGTCGTAAAGATCTAAGTTATTGGAGACTGATGCATCGTGGGGCTCAAAAATTGGTTCTTCACTCCCGACGCTGTTGTAGATGGTATTATCGATGTCTTCTTCATTCTTGTCAATGAGTTCATTGAACTTGAGTATGATTTGAGGATTTTTTAGGGAATTGAGATCGAAGCTAGATTCATTAAAATCAGTTATGTTATCACTAGAAAAAGTTAAAATGTAGTCAAAATCATAATCAATATATTCACAAGACTCTGGAGGGGTGAAAAGATAATCATACAAGGTCAGGTGTTTGAGGATTTTCTTCCTCGAATTCCAGACAACTAATCTAGCAGAGGCAGTCCCTATCCTACCCTCCATGCTATTAGTCTTCGTAGTGGTGTTCTTCTTCTTCTTCTTCTTCTTTGAGGATGACGGATCTTTTGGTGAAATATTCATCTTGGGTTTCGTAGGCTGAAGACTCTGAATGGAAGTTTATTTTGATGTATACTATATCTAATTCAGAACCCTCTTGAGTTTGTTCCAAGTCGTACTCCATTCATCTTTTCTAGTATATGAGTCAATTAGAGAGATTGGCTCAGCCAAAATCATATTTATGGAACATTTATCAGGTTCTTTTAAATATTCTTTCGGGATCTTTATATTTCCTTCCTTGAGAATTTTTTCGAGCCAATCCTTGAGCACAAAACATTCTTCTATAGTGTGTCCTAGCAAACTGTGATATGAGCAATAATTTAGTTGATCCTTCTTTTCATCCTCTTCGGGTTTCTTTCGATTTGGTAATCTGAACTCAGGCTTCTTCATCAAACTTCTAAACATCATGGATACGACTCTGTCTTTGAAGGAATATACCACTTTCTATTGTTCTGCCAAAGATACACTTATTCTTTGCTCAGTGTAATCCTCCCTGAGGCGGTCGCTGGCAAGACTAGCTGTATTATTGTGTCTATTTTTAAGCATGTTGTGACTACGATTGAAGAGGATTTTTTGCATGTATCATCATTGGTTGCTTTCCTTTATCGATAGTTGCCACTGGTCCTGATTTCTTTTCAAATATTTTGGTTCCCTTGGATTTCTCATGAGAATCCATATCCTTGATTTATTCTTGAAGACTGTTGGCTTTGCAGAGTAGTTTCTTGAAGGATTTAATGGTGAGTCCCTTGAGCATGAAATCTCTTGGCCCATGAATGCTTTTGAGTAAGATCTCAATCACGTGATGTTCATGTAGCTGAGGTTCGGGTTAACAGTGTAGTCCTTGAACTTGAGCCAATTTCAAATTCTGACGGTGGGAAAACCAATCCTTCACTCGAGTCTTCAAAGATCATAACCTCTTTTTCCTTAGCATCAGCGGGAACAACAGGCTTGGTAGGTACCATGATGACAGTAGTCTTGACCTTCTTGTAAGAAGGAAAATCCTAAGGGTAGCTCAAGTTAAACTCATCTGACGGTTCTTGAACCTCTGAAACAATGACTTTCATTATGACGAATGGGGCTTTCCCAAGGACGACCTCGAGATCTTCAATTCCTGCTCCAAACTTGATGGTGGGAACGACATTGGGGGCATCGTGGCTCGTCGCCAGGTTGCAGTAAAAAAGTGAGCATTGGGCATGCCATTGCAATAGCTTTAAAAAGAATCTCTAGGGTTAGTTATTTGGCCAATACCTTGGAATCCTAGAGCGAGCAATAAAATTAGTAGAGGACAATCTGTAGACCGGGTAAGTCCTTATTTAATTTGTAGAGGTTTTAAAATCTTTGTAAAAATAGTTTGAAATTAGAAAGATTAAATTAAAATAAGAAAAATTAAAGAGCACGCGCAGCACAACACAATTCGATTTTATTTGCAAGTTAGCAAATAACACTCGAAAGGGAAAAAGTAAAGTTCAGGACCCAGTGCGGGACCAACTTAACAACGCATTAGTGCCCAGGTGGAACTTAGCCCACCAACACACCTATCAGGGGCTTGACTCCACATGAAGATTAAAAAGTTCTTAATGACCTCCTGAACCCCTCTATTCAAAGGTGGTTGAACAGACGATCCTAAAGTCCGGAGGAGTTGACCGTACTTTCTTAAGAAAGAAATGGGTAAAGCATGCCAACGAAAGAAGGGTAATTTGGTTCATGAGGGACATGAACACATTGCCAACGTATGAAGATAATATTTCTTGATTTAAATGGAGAGAAAAGCTAGTTCCCAATGGAGTCGCCAGAAGCTGTCGGCACAATTTTGGTTGGAGGAGTTACACGTTGGAAGCTGTCAGCTGCCGAAATCAAAATCTCGTCACCCACTTTGGAAGAACATTTAATTTACATATGTATATATAGTTTAGAAAAAAATGAAATCAAACTGACCCCATATTTTTTATAGTTTAAATGAAAAAGCACCATACCTTAAATCCTGTATTTATCCCAAATGATAAACACAAGACTTGAGGATGAGGCTCGATCAAATAAACTAAGAAATATATGGCATCCGTTTGGTCTATGAAATTATTTTATTTGCCGACAAGTTCCCTTATTTAATATGAAGAATTAAATAGGGTTTATACTAAGCTGTGTTCGGACAAGCTTCCTATAAGAGCAAGCCCCTATAGTTAATTATATCTTAAATGACCAAAGTCACTTAAGAAAACTCTCGATAAAAATCAAGAAAAATTATCTTCAAAAAGGTCAAAAAAATAGGACTTTTTAACGAAATTGGACAAAGAGGTGTGAAGGAGGTGTGAAAGGATAAAAAGGTGACTTCCCAAGCTATCCAATGGTTTAGCTTCAGTTTTGAGGAGAAATTATTTAAGAGTTTCATCGAGCAAAATTTATTAATTTAGGGCTTACATTTGTGTGAAACAATCACACAAATAGCCTGGAATATGTGAGGATTTAGGTCGCGCAGACGACAACCTAGGAATCTTAATATGAGTCGGGGCTTATATTGTACAACAGAGCTGTACAAAGGCTTAAAGAGAAGGTGAGAATTTATGTTGGATAAGCAAACAATCTACAAATCCTATGGCTTGGTTGTTTTATTCTAAGAAAAGATATGTTGTTGCAGATCCTCTTGTGGTTGGAGATCATTGTCGTAGAATGCTGCCCATAGGAAAGCTCTGAGCTTCTTTTCATGATGAGTCTGTTTTTGAATGTGTCAGGTCATGATGTCAAATTAGATGGCCTTATGGTTAAATTTCTTCAAATTTTATGGGGAATGTTAAAGTTGATTAGAGCGAAACCTGTTAGGATCCTACGGTTCCCTCGTTCCGGCACAACTATTTTCAATCAAATTCATTGAGTCAAAATGAATTTACTAAACTCAACTTAATGATTTTCATACTTTCATTTAGACTGTGAGAAGTCTCATTAGCAACCGTAGTTACCTCCTCTGAGGGGTTCCCGATCATCCGATAGAGATGTCTTAATTTAGTTACAATTGTTGTTTTGTGATGTTTGTGATTAAATTTTAAGTTTTCTTATATTTTGAATGTTGTGATGGTGAATTTTATCATGGTTGATTTTAGTTTTTTGTTTTGGTTTTGTGCTATCCTAGCAGTTTTAGTTTTCATGCAGGTTGTCATCGTTGTTTAACATGCAAGTTTTGTAAATATAAAAATACAGTGTGGAAATTACAACAAAAGACGATACTGTAAACTATAAAAGCATACCTAACAAGTCTTCTAGTTCCACCACCTGAAAGGTCAGTACTTGCAAGGCATGTATGTAATGTTGCAAGGAATTTAAATTGCAAGAGTAGATAAAGGTTTAGCTACCAAATTCCAAGTTATGATTTAGTTGAATCTCAGATGATCCTATTAGATAATTTTAGGACAAAATAAAATAAGTTCAATTTGTCCTTCAAAACATCCAAAAGATTCCAAAGTGCTCGGGATATGACCGTAAACTATTTTGAAAATCTCTTGATATATTTTGAGTTCATTTTTTGAACTTATCATATTGCTCCATTAGCCATCCGAGTTTAGAGTGTGGCTACCCCATTGCACATTGAAGCTTAACAATTTAATTATCCCAAGGATGAGGTACTCAATTAATTAATTGATGTTTCATTTAAGAGTTATGTGAGAGAGTGCCCCTAAGACAAGTTTGAGTAATTTAAGATTTATGATGCCTGAAGTTAAAGTCAGGCTTGTAGTGTTTAAAGAAATTAAGCATCAATCATATCATTTTCTAAATTCGACCAATTCACTTTAGAAATTGAGCCTATGTCACTACTAAGCCTTTAACAGTCATAGTAAGTGAAATGATGGTTTTAAAAGTTTTGCTTTAAGTTCCATATATACTTATTAAATGATCAGATCATTCTCAACTTTTGGGCCTAAGAAGAGTAAATTATCATCTTCTTGGCATAAGCCCATCACTTAAAAATCATTTGATCCTTAATTGACATCCAACTCATGAAGATTAGGAGAACTATGTTTTTAGTTGATGTTGTGAAAGGGTGTTGAATTTCTTTCTGCCTTTTAGCCTCATTGTATTTCAATCATCCAAACATGTTTATTAAGATCAAAATTAGCCATTTTCCCTTTGGTAATACTAAATTTTTTATTAAGGCACCAAAGTCCTAAAGTTACCACTTTGTCCTTGGGGCACTTCACCTCATAACTCATTAAACACAACTCAAATGATTTTGAGGGTTTAAAATTTTATATCCATGAGGTAATTAAAATGTTAGTGGAGGATATGTGGACCTCTCAAAATTTGATTTAATTTAAATAATTATTTAAACTTTATTTTCATTATTTAATTTTTAATCAATTTTCATGATTTATCTAAATAGAAAATAGTGTTTTAATTACAAAAAATATTTTTTATACTTTTATTAGACTCCTCTAACTTCAAAAAACTCAAAGTATCAAATTTTATATTTTTGTGATTTTTAATTTATTTAATATAACTATTTAGTGAAAAAATATGAACAATTCATTTATAAGCCTTTAAAATTTATGTTTAACTTAGAAAAATTAGAAAAGGTATCCTAATGAATTCTAAGTGATCAGGGGACATTTTCACTCATTTTTAACCAGTTTTAATATTTTTGAAAATTTTGATTATTTTAATTATTTTAATTCAAAGTATATTTTAAAAATGAGAAAAATATTTCATTTTTAACGAGTTTTATTATTTATAAAATGCTCTTGATCATAATGAACTCAATAAAATAATCTTTGAAATTTTTTTATGTATATTTAATTTAATATAATTATTTTTATACAAAAAGCAATGTTTCCTTAAGAAATCCACTTTAATGCCTAGATTAAGTCAAATAATTTATATATTTTTACAGTAAGTAAACATGATTTTTATGAACAATGTGGAGTTAGTTTTTTAATTTTTTTGATATGTATTTAATTTACACAAATTAATACATGGTATTTACATTTAACTAAGTATAAAAATTCACAAAATGATTCAAAGCATCACAATATTTTTCCTAGATTTCTCTGTCCACAAAAAACCTACTAGGATTGTTCTCATAAATTTTCAAGTGACATTTTGATTTATATAATTAAAATAACCCAAAATGGCCACCTTAGCTTGGAAATTAGGGTTAGAAGTATAGAGATGCCCTCTGACCTTGAAAAAATTAGAAGGCGTGGCCTTTGCCATGAGAAATAAACTCTCAAAATTTTAGGGCATGGTGAAATGTTTTAAGCCATGGAGAAATAAAATACGATAAAGGCTATTTAATTAATTCAAAATCAAGGAGTGAGAAAGTAATTTTTATGTTTTGTCCGCATTATTCTCCTCTATGAATGAGCAAGATGGTATTTTTCTTTTATTTTTATGATTTTTCTAGAGAAATATATGAATTTTTGAAGTTTAGGCATTTAAAATAATTCAAAAATCCCTATTTTTCTACTTATCCACACGGTGCCAACTCATCCTTGTCCGCTCCGAAGGCTCGACACATCACTTTGCGGTTTGACGATGCTAGCAGGTAGACTCCATTCGAACCATGCTTTATACACCATGGTTCTATTCGAATTGATCACTTCCGTTCATTGGATACACAAGCAATCAGATGGCTCTCCATTATCGTCCCCAAGTGACCTAACCCGTGAGTTGTTCACACTAAAACCTTAAAATCTTGGCCTAGTCTCAACTAAATCGCATGGGCTTTGTTCCTAAACCTTCATCTACTCAAGAAGAACTCATTTATACGATTTATGTGATATGAAATACAGTAAATACGTATGGAGGGTCGAAACATCCTCAGCTTAGGGTTGGAGTTCAATACCTTTATTTGAGAGGGGAGGCCTTATCAAATGGTTGAGGTAGCTTAGATTGGTCCCAATGAATCTTCAAATGAAGTTTCAAGCCTTGGTGAATGGTCTAGGTATGAATTTGATCAAGCTCGATTTCAGGTGTTGGTCTAGAGCTTGGTTAGAGGCTATATCATAGGGGGCTTTTGTGGGGAATCAAATTCTTTCACTGTGGGGATGGTGTGTGCACAGTTAATTGGAGTTTGGTTCACCATGGAGATGTGGGGAGTTCTGACCTAGTTTTAGTAGAAACTTGAGCTCAAAATTAAGCCTCCACAGTGGGGATCAGTGAGGGAAATGGTGGGCTTGAACCGAAGAGGTATTAGGGAGTCTTTGAGAGCAATTTAGCAGAGTTTCCTTGAGCAAATTTTAGCTCTTCTTTTTTGACCATGGAGGTGAGTTTTGAACAAAAATAGCCTAGGGTGGCTGTCATGGCCAATTGAGGGGGTGCAAAATGGTGCTTAGGTGGTAGGTTTTGAAGTGTTAAAACCAATTGAAATTAGTCAGCTCAGATGGGTGAGTTTGGGTTTGAATTTTGGCTTGAGGCTTTTGGTTTTGGTGTTTTCTGGCCACTAAGTCAGCCGACAGAGCCAGGCAAGGGCTTAGGGAGGACAGGTGAGCTAGTGGGAGGGCTAAATGTAATTGACCCTCAATGGCAAGGGATGATGGGGAAGATTTTTGGTTAAGGCCCATAAATGGGCATAAATCCATTAATTTAGGGATCCAAAGGTCCATAGCTCACCATGGCTGGTCTAAGGGGGTTTAGCTTGGTCAATAGAGTGTACTTAGTGGTTGTGGTGTCATCAGATTGGTGGCTTAGGCTTGGCTAAGTAAATTTTGGTGTGTGGATCAAAGTTGGGTCCAAATGGCTAAAAACTGTGTTTGGGATAGGCTAGCCATGACTTTGAGCCCAATTTATTGATCAAAATTGTGTAGATTATTGTTATGAAGATTTTTAGTGAAGGATTGAGGTGATTTTGAGTTCGATTGGAAGCTCAGTTTGAAGGATTTTAGAATTTTGGTCAATTTGGGCATGTTGGACTAGACTTGGGTCTAGATTAGGCTAAGGTTGGGTGAGGTTCAAATTGATTCTTGAAAATGGTCTATATGAATGTCATAAAGAGTTTTCAACATAAATTGGGCCAAAGGCATTCAATTTGTTGGATTTGGAGACATAGCCAATTTGGAGATTTTTTGATTTGGGTTAAAATTAAGGGAAATTGAGGCTTCACGACGGCCAATTGAAGGTCAATTTTGGTGTATAGGAATGTTACGAAGAGTTTAGAATTCAAATTGGCGCAAATTGAGTCGGTTATGGTGTTTAATTTGGTGGGATTAAGTCATAGGGCTAAAATTGGGGGTTTGACTTAGATCAAGACTAAGCTCAAAGNTCTGAGGTCTAGGTTGCTAAGGTGATGATGATAATGTTAATGTGTGCTAAACAAAGAATATGAAGTGGGATTTGGAGTAATGTCATCAACCTCAATGACATTCAAGAAAGGTGAGAGGATAAGAACTAATGATACTATTCACCAACTCTTGGTGAAATTGTTATGTCGATGCCTTAGGTTTCTTGTAGTCCTAGCTTATTTAGAGTAATTAACTTGAGGACTATATTACTTTAGAAAAATTATCTCCAATGAAAGTATTATTTTTTGCTTGTTAAAGTAGACTCTATATGCATGAAAACTAAATTACAATGAAAATTTATAAAGTTCCACAGTTAATCAATCAGATTGAGGTTAGGACTGCCCCCCAAAGGTTACCAAATGGGTATCTCTTACTAAAGCTTAGGAAGAACACAATCAAGCTATGAGCACTTACTTCTACCAATGACTTGCACCTAGTCCTGATCTTTTATATATGACTATGGTTTTTCTTTTATTGGTTCATGTTTTACTACAATTTATCTTTTGACTCTTCCTGTACCAGATGTGACTTCTTTAATTTCCTATAATATTCTTAAATTTCTTNAACCAATGGAATCCCCATTTGGGTCCTCTTTCTACTGGTCTTAATTAAATCATAGCCTAGGGCTAGTGTGTCTAGGGGACCATCTACATGAGTCTCCCAAAAGATCAAGGGGTAAAAGTCAACAATTTGAGATGTTTGGATTGTGAGTGAATATAGGTGACAGTGACTGACAATGAGTTCTAGTGGGTGCAAGTGAGTGAATCAGCTCCAGACCAACATCCAATGTCAACCCTAAGGTCATTCAATCCTATGGGCACTCATCTTGAGCTCCCTCATACTGACCCCACTTACTAAGTGCTAGAGGTTAGGAACAGTATATGAAACTTCAAGTTGATCAAAGAGGAGTTTAGTGTTTCTAATGGTGAGGGTTCCTTTTCTAGTTTTCTAGGAATAGTCAACAGAAAAATCCTATGGCTAGATTTAGGCAACTAAAGAGGGAAAACTAAACCTCAACCGATAGTGAGGTCAACAATGTCGAAAGGCAATGACATAGATGTGTCGAAGAAATGCATTCCAAGAGTTACCTACTAGAGAATCTCTATCGCTTGTCAAAGAATGAGTGAAGAATAGAGGCCATTTAGGTACATGTCGGATCCAGATTAGAAAATAGGTGAGTTCCTTCATTATTGTATATCAGTGTTTAGTGCCTTTAAGGGCTGGCTAGTATAGTAAACTAGGTGTTATTTTTTTGAGTTACTCTCTTTCCAAGGCAAAAAAGATGGCTTCAGAGCAAACTCCAATGTAAAGGTAAATTTTTTACTTTGGCTTTGAGCTCTTAAGGAGCAATGAGGATGTTCGAATATACTTGAAGTTCCGGAAGGTCTTCTCTCACACATGTGTCCACTCAAAGCATTTGGTTTTACTAAGTACTTCAAAGAATGGGGCAAACTTATCACCTAATTGTGAGATGGACCTGCTCAAACCCGCAACCTGATCTTTTAGTTTCTAGATGTCTTTGGTGTTTCTAGGGAGGACATGTCGAGGAGCGTATGAATCTTTTCTGGTTTATAATTTATGTCATCAAGGGTTAGCAACTATCCCGAAAATTTTCCTGTCATGTTTCTAAAGAGACACTTCAGTCAGTTTAGTTTCATGTTAAATTTTCAAAGTGTTAAAAAGGTTTCTTTTAGATCTTATATGTTTTTCTCAGTCAATAAAATTTTAACTAGCACATCATCGACATACTTCTATGAGGCACTAGTAAGTTGCACCAGCATTCTTAGGCCCAAAAGGTATTACAAAGTAACAGTTAACTTCCTTGCATGTGAAAAAATTAGTTTTTGTGACGTAAGCATGATGCACTTTGAATCTGTGATAGCTAAATTATGCCTAGAGGAAGCTTAGGAGTGAGTGGCCAACCCTCAAATCTAAAAGTGTATTGATCCTTGGTAGACGTTAAGTGTCCTTGAGAAGGTTGAGTTTAGGTCGATGAAGTCCATCAACATCCTCTATTTATCGTTAGTCTTTGATACCATTACCAAATTGGAGACCACTGTAGGTTTTTGTATTTTCTCATTGTAACTCGCATCTTCCAGATTTAAAACTTCCCCTGAAGACCGAGCTTCTAATCTTACGATTAATGAGTGAAGCTGATGGATCAACTTTCCTTCTTTGGTACGTAGCATTGATTGACACACTTGGAATTTCAATATCCATCCATGTGAAAACATCCAAATTCTCTTGGAGAGTATGAACCAGTGGGTCCCTATGCTATAAAAAAAACCTTCACTTATCAAAATACATCTTCTTAACTCTTCTTCAATGGCCAAAACTTCTCAAGGGGTATTTTAGTACTGGAGGCCTCCTTCCCTTATGTTTTGGATGTCTACAGGGTCATGCTGCACATCTGTTGTATCTTTTGATTTGCCCTCTGGGTGTTTGACTTTCTCAAAAGATTGTGGGCACATATCCTACAATGTGAACAATATTAGTGCGGATAGTTCGGTTGGTTGTTCCTCTCGTAGGAGTTTTGCCTTGCTCTGTGTCATAGCTCTAGGAGAAAAAAATTCTTTCACCTTCCCCTCCTTTATCAATTCCTCAATCAAGCTTCATAGATTTTTTCATTCATCTTTTTCATGCCTATGGTCTCAGGGATGGTTTTAATATATCCTATCCTAGATGAAAGCTTTAGTTCTTATCGATGGTGCCTTCCTCATATCCACTTGTAGGTGCACTCACACTCTGGAGCTCACACAGATGCACATGTCAGGTTAGTAATATCTAATTTCTTAGTTCAGAATGTTGATCTCACAGAGAACAAGGGAATTAAACTTAAGAGAGCATCCAACCGACAAAGTTTCTTTCTTAGACTAGAATTGAAATTAAGTAAAGGTTTTACAAACTACTCCAACCAAATAACATAATATTTTAAATGCTAAATTATATAGAAATCCTACTTTTCTTGTTTGAATTTGTAAAAATCAAGATATAAATTTACCCTCCCTTATAATGAATTGAGTGGATCATAGTAAATATAATATAAATTGTCAAAGTCGCTAGTGACAAATAAGAGAAACTCTCTTCTTTACCGTATCCCGAGTGCATAAGGATATTGGTTAAATTAACTTTAATTCCTTAAATCCCAACACGAACCCACAAAATACTATTTCTGTAACATTTGTATCTCCCTAATAAATACTTGCACCATACCGTATGGTTTAATGTCATAAACCTAGTTGATTCCACAATTCCTTTTTCGAGTCATTACGGATCACAACACATTGTAGTGATTTTCTTGGCCAAAATGAAAATTAAATGAAATTCATAAGGTTCCTCACCACACTACATATGTAAAAACCAATTTTAGAAACACTTTGCACTGTTGTGCGTCCTACTCAAACATCACAAAGTATGGTAAGGAAAAGTACCTAGAAATCATCAAGAACATACCCCAAAGTTTCATTGAAATAAAAAGAATGCACTAAATATTTGTACACATAGAAATTCAATAATTAGAAACCATAACACTTATCTTTCTCTCATTTATGAAGATATAGAAGTGCTCCACAAAAGGCCTCTAAACCCCTTGCTGCTATCCTAATTACTCTCCCCACAGTACAACTTAATTCTTCTCAAATTCCCTCACATAGACTCTCTTACTCAATCCTACCAAAAAAATATAGGAAGACTTCCTCTTCTCCTCCATAAAAACCCCCTTTTAGAATTTAAAACATAGCAAAATAAAGCTCTATGGCCATTTAAGTTACTCCCCAAGTCGTGTGCCTGAACTACTCAAAATTGCCTCTCTCATTCTGTGAAGTTGTGTATGGGTGTCTGTATGACAGTAGATGCACAACTGTGCAAAGTGTTTATGCCTCAGGACCCAATAATTCTCTTGAACCAATAAGAAATGCCCTACACTACTTATCCGACATATATGACGCAAAGCTCAAGGATTTAAGTCTTCTCTAAGGTATTTAAATCCTTATGAGCAACTGAGGATATTTGTTTTTGCCACTAATGGATTATAAGACCTATGTAAGCTGAGGTCTAGGTTGCTAAGGTAATGATGATAATGTTAATGTGTGCTAAACAAGGAATATGAAGTGGGATTTGGAGTAATGTCATCAACCTCAATGACATTCAAGAAAGGCAAGAGGATAAGAACTAATAATACTATTCACCAACTCTTGATGAAATTGTTATGTCGATGCCTTAGGTTTCTTGTAGTCCTAGCTTATTTAGAGTAATTAACTTGAGGACTATATTACTTTAGAAAAATTATCTCCAATGAAAGTATTATTTTTTTGCTTGTTAAAGTAAACTCTATATGCTTGAAAACTAAATTACAATGAAAATTTATAAAGTTCCACAGTTAATCAATCAGATTGAGGTTAGGATTGCCCCCCAAAGTTTACCAAATGGGTATCTCTTACTAAAGCTTAGGAAGAACACAATCAAGCTATGAGCACTTACTTCTACCAATGACTTGCACCTAGTCCTGATCTTTTATATATGACTATGGTTTTTCTTTTATTGGTTCATGTTTTACTACAATTTATCTTTTGACTCTTCCTGTACCAGATGTGACTTCTTTAATTTCCTATAATATTCTTAAATTTCTTGCAATTATATTATGCTTTATGAGACTAACCATGCAGTGGTAGCAGAGGCCCAGGTACATTTACATTTATTGCAATGCATATTTACCTATTTACCTTTGTCGGCACTATTTTTGGTGTGGCGTTGCCCGTTGGAAGTTATCGATCACCAAAATCGAAATCTTGCCAGCAACTTTGGAAAGGCATTTTAATTTACACACACACACACACACAAACACACACACACCGATATATATATATATATATATATATATAAGTTTTAAAAAATATGAAATCAAGCTGATCCGATATTTTTCATAGTTTAAATGAAAGAGCACTATACCTCAAACCCTGTATCTATCCTGCAAGATAAACACAAGACTTGAGGGTGAGGCTCGATCAAATAAANGGTTTTACTACAATTTATCTTTTGACTCTTCCTGTACCAGATGTGACTTCTTTAATTTCCTCTAATATTTGTAAATTTCTTGCAATTATATTATGCTTTATGAGACTAACCATGCAGTGGTAACAGAGGCCCAGGTACATTTACATTTATTGCAATGCATATTTACCTATTTACCTTTGTGGGCACTATTTTTGGTGTGGCGTTGCCCGTTGGAAGTTATCGATCACCAAAATCGAAATCCTGCCAGCAGCTTTGGAAAGGCATTTTAATTTACACACACACACACACACAAACACACACACACAGATATATATATATATATATATATATATAAGTTTTAAAAAATATGAAATCAAGCTGATCCCATATTTTTCATAGTTTAAATGAAAGAGTACTATACCTCAAACCCTGTATCTATCCTGCAAGATAAACACAAGACTTGAGGGTGAGGCTCGATCAAATAAACTAAGAAATATATTACATCCATTTGGTTTGTGAAACCATTTTATTTAAAAGCTAACAAGTTCCACTATATAATACAAAGAATCAAATAAGGTTTAAATTATGCTGGGTTCAAAAAAGCTTCCTATAATGGCAAGCCCCTATAATTAACTACATTTTAAATGATTGAATCCACTTAAAAAAACTCTCAATAAAAATCAAGAAATATTATAATAAAGAATTAAATAGGATAGGACTTTCCAACGAGATCGTACAAATAGGTGTTAAAGAGGAATGGTTCAATTTGGAAAATTTATTGTAGAATCCGAAGGAGGAAGAACTAGGGGATGTCATAGATCTAGAGGAGAACCTGAGTGACTTACCAGCCTATTCTATTATTTGGCTTAAATTTTGAGGAGAAATTATTTAAATGTTTCATCCTGTCAATTTTATTTGTTTGGGCTTACATTCATGTGAAACGATCACACAAATAGCTAAAAGATCTGAGGACATAGGTCGTAATGAACGACAACCTCAAAATCCTAAGATGAGTTAGGACTTATAATGTACTGCAGAGTTATACAAAAGTCTAAAGATGAGTTGAGAATTTATGTTGCATAAGTAAACCACTTCAAAGACCTATGGCTTGTTGTTTAATTATAAGAAAGATATGCTGTTGTAGATCCTCTTGCTATTGAAGATGGCCATGCTGCCCACAATGCTAGCTCCAAGCTCCTTGCCATGACGAGTTTAAGTTTTCTAATATGTTACGTTATAATGTCAAATCAGATGTACCTATGGTTGTGGTCATTAAATGTTATGGGGAATATTAAAGTTGATTGGAGTGACACCAGTTAGGATCCTACGGTTCCCTCATTCCGAAATCACTATTTTCTATCACATTCACTTAGTTGAAATGAATTTATTAAACTCAACTTAATGAGTTCCATACTTTCATTTAGACCGTAGGAAGTCTTGTTAGAAACCGTAGGTTATCTCCTCCGAGGGATTCCTGATTATCCGTTAGAGATGTTTTAATTTAGTTGCAATTGTTGTTTTGTGATGTTTGGGATTAAATTTTGAGTTGTCTTATATTTTGAATGTTATGGCAGTAAATTTTATCTTGATTGATTTTTTTTAGTTTTGGTTTTGGTTTTACGGATATCCTGGTAGTTTTGGTTTGCATTTCAGGTGACATCATTGTTTAACATGCAAGTTTATAAGCATAAAAGTGCAGTGTGGAAAGTAAAAGAGAAAACGGTACTGTAAAATGTAAAAGCATACCTAGAGATTCTTCTTGTTCCAGCATCTGAAAGGTCAATACTTACAAGGCATGTATATAATGTTGCAAAGAATTTAAAATGCATGAGTAGATGAAGGTTTAGCTACCTAACCCCAAGTTATGATCCTATTGAATCTCAGAGGATCTTTCTGGCTGATTTTGGAACACAATATGACAAGTTCAATTTGTCTTTCAGAATGTTCAATATATTTAAAAATACTTATGGCATGACCGCAGATCACTTTGAAGATCCCTTAAAATATTTTGAGCTCATTTTGGACTTTTCATATTGTTCCATTAATCATCTGAGGTTAAAGTGTGACTGCCCCATTGCTCGATGAAACTTGACAGCTTAATTATCCCGAGGATAATCTACTCGATTAATTAATTGATGTCTCATTAAGAGTTATGTGAGTGGATGCTTCTAAGGCAAGTTTAGGTCATTTAAAGATTAGGTGCCCACAATTAAGGTCAGGCTTGTAGTGTTTAAAGATGTTAATCACCCATCATATTATTTTCTAAATCCGATAAATTGAGTTTAGACATTAAGCTTATGTCACTACTAAGCCTCTAAAAATCATGATAGATGAAATGGTGATTATAAAAATTTTGATTTAAATGATGTATATTCTTATCAAATGGTGAAACCATCCTCAACTTTGAGCTTAAGAAAGGTAAATTTCCATCTTTCTGACTTAATCCCATCACTTAAGCATCATTCAATCTTAGTTGACTTCCAAGTCATGAAGATTAGGAGATTTATAAACTTGTTGACATTGTGCAAAGGTAGTGAGTGGGTTTCTACCTTTTAATACCATTGTATTTCAATCACCCAAACATGCTTACTTATTAAGATCAAAATTACCCATTTTCTTCTGGTTAATCCTAAATTTTGATTAACGCACCAAAGTCTAAAATGACTATTTTTCCCTTGGGGTACTTCACCTCATAACTCATTCAACACAACTGAAATGACTTTGAGCATTTAGAGTGTCATATCCATGAGATAATTACAGTTTTTAGAGGAGAATATGTGAACTTCTCAAAAATTAATTTAATTTAATTATTTATTTAAATTTAAGAAAATAAGATTTTTAGAAATTAATTTATTTAACTTCCAATGATAACGTTTTTATTTATGAGAAGTTTCCCNATGGGGTACTTCACCTCATAACTCATTCAACACAACTCAAATGACTTTAACCATTTAGAGTGTCATATCCATGAGATAATTACAATTTTTAGAGGAGAATATGTGAACCTCTCAAAAATTAATTTAATTTAATTATTTATTTAAATTTAGAAAATAAGATTTTTAGAAATTAATTTATTTAACTTCCAATGATAACGTTTTTATTTATGAGAAGTTTCCCTAAGTAAGAGAAATACTTAGGAAAATTTTCATGGACTTTTGAATTAATTTATTATAATAAATGTAGTGGGAAAATGAGGAAAGTCCACTTTTAGGCCTTAAAAATTTGTTTTTAACTTAAGAAAAATTAGGAAAAATATTTAAATGATTCCTAAGTGATCAAAGAGAGATTAGGCAGATTTTAAAATATTTTGACAATTTTGGGATTTTTACTTATTTAATTATTTTAAATTCAAAATAAGGCTAAAAAATTAAGTATTCTACAAAAAGTCACTTTTATTTTTCCTAAGTGCCCCCGTTCACAAGGAACACAGAAAACTACTTTTCATAATTTTCTCAAGTGTGTTTAATTTATTATAACTATTTTTGTGCAAAAATCAAAGGTTTCCTTAAAAATCAACTTTAGTGCTTAAACTTAGCCAAATAATTTTCAAATTTTGCACTGAATAGACATGGTTTTTATGNATTTAACTTAAGAAAAATTAGGAAAAATATTTAAATGATTCCTAAGTGATCAGAGAGAGATTAGGCAGATTTTAAAATATTTTGACAATTTTGGGATTTTTACTTATTTAATAATTTTTAATTCAAAATAAGGCTAAAAAATTAAGTATTTTACAAAAAGTCACTTTTATTTTTCCTAGGTGCCCCCGTTCACAAGGAACATAGAAAACTACTTTTCATAATTTTCTCAAGTGTGTTTAATTTATTATAATTATTTTTGTGCAAAAATCAAAGGTTTCTTTGAAAATCAACTTTAGTGCTTAAACTTAGCCAAATAATTTTCAAATTTTGCACTGAATAGACATGGTTTTTATGAAGAATGTGGGATTGATTTTGTCAATTTTTTATAAGTATTTAATTTACATAAATTAATACAAGACATTTGCACTTAATTAAATATAGAAATTCACAAAGTAATCCAAAGCATCAAATTATTTTTCTTAAACTTCTCTGACCACAAGAAACCTACCAAAATTATTCTCATAATTTTCCAAGTGATATTTTAGTTTATTAATTAAAATAAGCTAAATTGTCACTCTAGCTTGAAAATTAGGGATAAGAGTATAGAGATGCTCTCTATCCTTGGAAAATTTAAAGAACACCCTCTCCGTGATGAAAAATGAACCCTAAGAGTTTCAAGCCATGCTGAGCAATATCTAATCATGGAGAATTAAAATGCCACATAGGGTATTTAATTCATTAAAAATCATATATTTGCCAAATAATTTTTTGTTTTTTGTCCACATTATTCTCCTCCGTTTACTGAGCAAGAGTGTATTTTTCTTTATTTTTATGATTTTTTTAGGAAAAGATATGGATTTTTTAAGTTTAGACAACTAAAATAATTCAAAAAATCCATATTTTTCTACTTATCCACGTGGCGCCACCTCAACCTACGGTGACTCAGAACTCACATGCAACACGCTCCCATTCTCTGCGCCCACCTCCTTAGCATACCATGCAGCCCACCTTCTCGCATTGAGAGTTGATCCGGCTCGATCTCCTCCATCCATTGGATACACGGGCAATCGAATGGCTCTGCGTTATTGTCCTCAAGTGACCTAATCTGTAAGTCTTTCACACTAAAAACTTAAGATCTCAAGCTAGACTCAATCAAATCGCATGAAATTTGTTTCCAAACCTTCATCTACTCAAGATGAACACATCTATATGGTTAATCAAGTATAAAATCAGGCCATTACAAATGGAGAATCAAAATAATCTTGGGCTAGGGTTAGACTTCAATACTTTTATCTAAGAGGGGAGGCCACAATCAGATGGTTGTGGTAGCTTTGATTGGGTCCAACAAACTTCCAGATGAAGTCTTAAGATCTGGTGAATTGTCTAGGTATGAATTCGATCAAAGTGGATTTCAAGTGTTGGTCTAGAGCTAGGTTAGGGGTTGTTTGAGAGGAAGCTTCTATGGGGAACAACTTCTCTTGCCCTAGGGATGGTGTGTGCATAAGCAATTTGATTTTCGCAGACTGTGGAGTTATGGAGAAATTTTTCCTTGTTTTGTGCAGAAATTTGAGCTCAAAATTGGGCTTTCACAGTGGGGATAAGTGGGGGAAAATGATGGCAATGAGCTTAGGAGTTCTTGGAGAGTGTCTGAGAGCAATTATACAGAGTTCTCCCAAGGATTTCACACACATTATCTCTTGCACATGAGAGGGTAGGTTTATATAAAAAGCTTTAGGGTGGCTATCAGAGCCTGAATCAGATGCAATTTAGTGCTTAGGTGGAGGTTTGAGAAGCTCTCAAGATCAATTATGGTCAGTTGGCCCCCAAGGTTGAAATTGCGTTTGATTTAGGGGTGGTGTCCCTTTATTTTGGAGTTTTCCAACCACTAGGCTAGCCGGCAGGGCTCGGGGTGGTGTCCAGAGGGTTAGGTGAGCCAGTGGGAGGGTTAATTATGATTAACCCTCAATGACAAGTGATGATGGAGGAGATATTTTAGTTAAGGCCGATAAATGGGATAAGATACCTGAAATTAGGGGACCCTTGTTCCATAGCATACTTGGGTGGCTTAAGAGGGTTTATCTTGGTCAATAAGGTGTGCTTAGTGGCTGTGGAAACCTTAATTTGGCGACTTTAGGATGGCTAAGTCAATTTTGGTGTATGGATTTAATTTGGATCAAAATGGCTAAAAGTTAGGTTTGGGTAATGCTAGCAATGACTTTGAGCTCAATTCATTGATCAAAATTGTTCAGATTATTTTCATGAAGGTTTTTGGTGAAGGATTGAAGTTAATTTTTAGCTCAATTTGAAGGATTTTGGGATTTTGGTCAATTTGGGCATGTTGGATTAGACTTGGGTCTAGGTTGGGCTAAGGTTGGATTAAGTCAAAATTGGTGGTTTAAAATGGTCTATAAGAATTTCATGAAGATTTTTCAACATAAATTGGTTGTCAATTTTGGGTTTAGGGCATTCAATTTAGTAGCATTTGGAGACATAGCCAATCTAGGACAAATTTAGAGAGTTTTAGACTTTGGTTAAAATTGAGTGCAATAGAGGCTTCATCAATGGCATTTAGGTCATTTGGGTGGATTTAAGGAAAAATGTCAAGTTGGAAATTTTGGTAGAATTTGGGTGCCAACCACCTTATATGAGCTATGGACCTATGAGATCCCCATTTGGGTCCTCTATGTACTGGTCTTAGCTAAACCCTAGCCTAGGGCCAATGGGTCTAGGGGATAATCTACATGAGTCTCCCAAAAGATCAAGGGATCAAACTTAAAAATTTTGGGTTTAGGGTTGTGAGTGTAAGTGAGTGCCCTAGCTCCAGACCAACACCTAGAGTCAGCCCTAAGGTCAAATAGTCCTATGGGAGCTCATCTTGAGCTCCCCCATTGTGACCCTGCCTACTAAGTGCTTTAGGTTAGGAACAATATGTGGAACTTCAAGTTGAGTAAAGAAGAGTTAGAATTTCTAAAGGTGATGGTTCCTTTTCTAGTTTTCTAGGAATAATAAACAGGAAAATCCTATGGCTAGACCTTAGGCTACTAAAGAGGGAAAACCAAACCTCAACCAAAAGTGAGGTAAACAACCTTACAAAATTTTTTACCTGCATTTATGTATTTTACATGCAAAATTAAACCAAAAAATGAAAACAACTAAAAAATATTATCAAAATTACATCAAAAGTTTCAAAACAATGAATGAACAAAATACACTCCTTTTGGGTTTATGAGGACTTCTCAGATGATGTATCCTACAGCTGGTAATGGGAGTTCTACAATTTAAATGAGCTTAATAACTCATTTAGACTAACTAAACACAAAAGAAAATAGTGATGTCAAAATGAGGGAACCGTAGGATCCTAGCCTACATCACTCTAACTAAATTAAAATCCCCCATAAAGACACTTGAACAGCAAAAAGACAATAAAATCTGTCAAATAAATTGTAGAACTGTAAAACCTTAAAATTTGAGACTGTAGCTGTCTTAGTAAGAAGCTTGGAGCTAACATCATGGGTAGCATGACAAAGATTTACAAGAGAACAACTTTCAGAGAGCAAACAGATCTAAGACAACAAACCTTTCTTTAGAATTAATAAACAAGCCATAGAATATCAAGGTAGTCGGTCAAGGACGACATAAATTCTCGTATCCATAAGCCTTCGTACAGCTATGTTGTGTAATATAAGCCCTAACTCGCTTTTGGTTCATAGGTTTTCATTTGTTATGACATAAGCTTTCCTATCTTCCAGGCTTTTAACATGACTGGTGTCATGCATGTGTAAGCCCTAAACAATAAAATTGGCACGATAAAACATCTAAAAAAATTTCATCAAACTTTACCCAAACCAAAATATAGCTTGGGAAATCACAGAGGTTCTCCTTAGAATCCATGACCTCTTCAAGTTTTCTCCCTTTGGATTCTTAAAATATTTGTTCCTATTTTATCTTTCCCATTTGATATTTCTTTGTCTGACTATGAGAACCCTAAAATTTGAGATTTATGAAAGAAAATACCAATGATTTAAATTGAGATCTTCCATAGGTGACTTTGGTCATTTAAGTTATAATCAAATTTAGGGTCTTACCCTTATAGGATACTTTGAAACTCAGATAACATAAAACCAATCTAATCTTTTATAACAGATAGAAGAACGTTTTTGTCAACATAAAGGTTTAACAAACCAAACAGATGCCATAAATTGTTTAGTTTATTTAATAAAGCCTCATAATCAAGTAACTTGTTTTTTCCCTGGGATAGATGCATGACTTGTAGTGTTGTGCTTGTTTATTTAAACTTTTATCTACACAAGACATGTTAGTTCTCATATTTTCAAAATTCAAAATGCTACTTTTCAAAACTTTATATATATATATATGAATGGCGGCTGGCTTCCCTGGTACTCTGCTAGGGTTTTGGGATGGGTGATTGTTGCGGTTGTGGAGTTTAGCTATCTCTCTTGTTTGTTTTCCTTGCTTTCATTGGGTGTGTGGTGTTTTGGTTTCCTTCTTTTTTGTGGTTTTTGTTGGTTTCCTTCTTCCCGGGCAATTTGGAGTTTGAATTTACTATTACATTGGTTTTCCTTAGAGTTTTTGAGGATTTGTCTGTTCTCTATTTTTTTTCTTGCAATTTTTTGCTGAAGAGCTTTTGATGGCTGATTTTAACCCTATTGNGTTGGTTTCCTTCTTCCCGGGCAATTTGGAGTTTGAATTTACTGTTACATTGGTTTTCTTTAGAGTTTTTGAGGACTTGTCTGTTCTCTATTTTTTTTCTTGCAATTTTTTGCTGAAGAGCTTTTGATGGCTGATTTTAACCCTATTGATATTGTCACTAACGCTCAGTAGACCAAGGCCACTTATGCTCGAGTGGTTGGTATGGGTCAGGATTCTATGCTTGATGCTGAACTCCTAGTCTTTCCACAATCTTTTTATGATGCTGCGGTTGGTCAAGAACCCTGTCAGCTCATTTAGTTGTAAAGGAGGGCAAGCCTATTATCTACTATAATGATGAAGAAATGGTCACTCTAAAGGCTGAGTGCAATTTATTCACGTTGGAAAATTCCAACTAGGTCACCCAAAAATGGAAGTGGTTAGAATATTTTGACAATTTTCCATTTGTTGGTGCTTGGAAGTTGGGACTGGTTGATGGCAGGCATATCATCATCAAATTAGCATTAGGAGATGAGTATGATAGACAATTTGCCAAGAAAACAGTCTCTATGGATGGAATCCCCATGACGATTTTTAAATGACACCTAACTTTGATCCCAGCAAAGAACCTCCCATTGTCCCCATTTGGTTTAAGTTACAGGGACTTCCTTTAGTTTTTTTCAATCATAAGGTTCATTTTAACAATGAGTTAGATTTAAGAGACCATTAAAGATGGTTTTTCCCAATTTTAAGTTATCCAGACCTTCAGTAGCAAAAATTCTGGTGGAGAGGGGCATCACTCTTCCTATGGTGGAGGAAATCTGGCTTGGGTCTAAATAGGAGGGGCACTGGAAGAAAATTGTTATGGAGCAAAAGACTTACTAATACCCTCATTGCAGAATGTTTAGGCACAACTCTGATAGATGTTAGAGGCCGAATCCTACCCACAAGAAGGAAAAAACAATTCCCATGGAAAATGGAGCTATTACTGGTACTAATAACAAACTCCTTGAGAATACTGTTGTAACAATACATTCCAGCGATGTGGAAGCAATCAAAAGAACTGAAGATATTAATAATCATCAAAATTTACACAATACACCTTCTAAAGAAATCCATGAGCTTATACCACCTGCTGGTCCACAACTCGAAGAAGGGGAATGCAGCATTGTTTCTTCTCAACAATCCTGTAAATCTGTGCAGGAAAAAATTGCCAGCGCTCATCCTGTTACTCCAAAAGAACTTGTAAGACCATCTAAGAATCTGATAGATGAAATGCAATAAAAAATGGAGCTATATTGATAAGTTCATAAAGCAATAAAGAAAAAGAAACCTGCTTTGGAAGAGAAGAAAATTTTGATTGAAAATTATCAGACTGGCAGTTCTCAAAATTCTCAAAGGAAGACACTCACCCAACTTACAAGGGGGAGGACTAGATCTAGATCACTACCCTCCTCACACCCATCATCTCAACATGATTAATTTTCTTTGTTGGAATGTCAGGGGCATTGCTCAACCCTCTTCCATAAAAAGAACTTTACATCTGAATAAAAAAAACACAAACTTTGGTGTATTGCTATCCTTAAACCTTTGGTTCATAAATATCCACAAAAAATCTTCTCTAAGTTTGTTGGATTTTCACATTATGCTAACATAAAAAATAAAATCTAGATTTTTTGTAGGAAGGAGATCTGGAATATTTAGGTTGACCATCCTCTGTTTGTTCATTTTTTTTAATACCTGTGGACACAATGGTTTTGCCACTGTTGTATATGCTGGTTGTCCCAAGGCTGATAGAAGGGAACTTTGAGCTTCTTTACATAAAATCAATAATTCTATGCATTCTTGATGGCTAGTGGGAGGAGATTTTGATTACATTGCTACCTCTGCTAAAAAGTCTGGTGGAAGGCCCCCTAATTTAGCCAAAATGAATTTACTCTCAGACAAAATCCTTCAAGCTAGATTATTTGATATTGGTTTCAAGGGTCCTGAGTTCACTTGAAAAAGAGGAGCTATTTGGGAAAGCCTTGATAGAATTTTGGTTAATGATATTTGGTGTCAACATTTCTTGCATACCTTTGTTACTTATTTAAGTCTTGCAGGTTCTGATCATAGGCCTATATTAATTTCCATCACTGCTAATGACTGTACTTACTCTCCCACCCCATTTAGTTATCTAAATATGTGGTCTGATCATAATTCTTTTCTTAATACTGTGACTGCTGCTTGGAAAAGTTCTTCTGTTTTGGATCCTTATTCCAATCTTGTTCATCTGCATTTAAATACCAACAAAGCTCTAACAAAAATGGGGTTGGACTGCTTTTGGTAATGTTTTTGCTGATGTGGAGTAAGCTAAAAAGGAGGTGCTGGAGATGGAGAAGACTGTTTTAGAAGAAGGTGGGGAAGAGACTTTGTTATTAGCTGCCTCAGAAAAACTTGTTATTGCCATTAATAGACAGGATAAATTCTTGAATCAAAAAGCTGCCATTAGCCATATTAAGGAAGGGGATAGGAACACCAAATTATATCATGCTTGTATTAAGCGTAGAAGACAATGGAATACCATTCACAACATTCAAAACTCTGTAGGAATCTAGCTTGCTGATAATCATTCCATTGCTCTTGATGCTGTCAATTACTATCAGCAAATTTTTCCTAAACCTAAAACCCAAAGAGTGCCTATTGAAAACATATATTCTATTGAAGATATTTCTTACACCTCCAACCTTACTTTGGATCACATTCCTAGTGCTCTTAAAATTTGGCAGGCACTCCAAACTATTGGTAGTACTGAATTTGCTGGTCCATATGGATTTACAACAAATTTTTACAGGAAATCTTAGGAGATTAAAAATAATGAGGTAGTTTCTACTATCAAAAGTTTTTTTCATGGCTCCACTACCTCGCCTTATTTCAAAGCTTCTAGTATTGTTCCCATCCCTAAATATGTTGTCCAGAAGACTTGGAATGACTATATGCCCATCAGTCTCACTTCTGTTATCAGTAAATTGATCAGCAAAATTTTGGTTGGCAGACTTCAACCTCACCTTGGAAGACTTATCTATGAGAATCAATCTGGAAGATTAATCAATGATAATGTGCTTCTTGCTCAGGAGCTACTTTGGGATTTGGATAAACCCTGCAGATGTGGAAATATAATTTATAAATTAGACATCAGGAAAGCCTATGACACTACCTGCTAGAATTTCATCTTGCAGTTCCTCTCTACTAAGGGGTTTTCAAATGAATTTTGTACTCTCATTCACTGGTGGCATAAGGACAACACCCATTTTGTCCTTATTAATGGGCAAACTTGGGGACAATTTTATGCTTCTAGAGGTTTAAATTAAGGGGATCCCCTATCTCCCATAATTTTCATTTTAGCTATGGACCACCTCTCCAGAATGCTCATTAAAAACCTCCTCCCTTTTAGTTATGCCAGGTACCATAATAAATCTAAAATTGTTTTTTCTCCTTTAATTTATGTAGATGATATCATGGTGTTCTCTAGTGCTAACAAGAATGTAAAGAAGAAAGTAGTAAAATGCCTGCAGACTTTCCAAATGCACTCTGAGATGTTTTTTAACCCAGATAAGTGTAGTATTTACTTTAACAAGGTTACTCCAATGGTAAAAAGCATTGGATTCTTGATTACACCATATTCATTAGTTCCAAATTGCCCATTTAATATATTGGTGTTCAGCTGATCAAAAAAAGATCTAAAAAAACTCAGTTTGAGGATGTGCTGGGAAAAATTTCTGCCAATTTATCTAGTTGGACACACTCTCTTCTCTCTAATGGAGGTATAACTTTGTTGAAGAGTTTACTAACTACTTTCCCTTCCTATATACTCCAAATGACTGTTATGAAGAAGAGTACTCAACTACAAATGGAAAGGGTTTTCAACAGATTTTTCTGGGCTGGTCAGAGGCAGCAACTTTACTGGGCTAGTTGACAAAAAGTAGCTAAACCCACTTTGGCAAGCTAACCTCTATAAAATTTGGGTCAAACTTAGAGAGCAGCATTCCCTTTGGGCTAAATTTATGTTGAGTAAGTATTGTAAAGATAGTCATCCTTGCACTGTGGAAAGGAAGATTGGTGACTTTAGACTTTGGGTCCAAATGCTTAAAATTAGGAATCAAGCTCAAGAGTTATTTCTCTAGGACCCTAGCAAAGGACAAATCAATTTATGGTTGGACTCTTGGTGTCCCAAAGAGCTACTGAAACTCAATCCTGATTATATGAACACACAATTACAAGTGGTTGACTGCTGGGAGGACAATTTCTGGTCATTGCCTATTCTCAAAACTATTCTTCACGAATAGTCTACTATGAAAATTAGTAGAATTCAATTTGACAGAGCTAGAGCTAATAAAATACTTTGGCTGGGCTGTGTGCATCAAAGCCTAACTAAATTAATCTATCTGAAACTAAATATCTGGGAGCTTAAACATTGGGGAGACTTAATTTGGCACAAAATTTTGTCCCCTTCTATGTCCTTTTTTAGCTAGAGAATGCTTAATGGACTCCTCCCTATTTATGACATACTTAATCTTAAAGGCTTTAAAGGCCCATCTAAATGTTATTTATGTGGACAGGAGGAGGAGTCTATTTGTCATCTATTCTTCAAATGCTGCTTTGCTCAACAGGTTTGGAACAACCTACTTAAGTATCTCAACATTAATATCATGCAATTGGAAGGGTTCAATATAGTATCTTGCTGGAGGATTTGGAGCTCTGCCAAGATTGGAACTATACCTTTCATGGTGGCCTGGTTCCATTGGATGGCTAGGAATAAGGCTAAATTTGATGCTCAGCCTATTTCCATGTCTCAAGTGACTAGAAACTGCTTCTCTTACCTACATAAATTAATACTTCATCAAAAGATTCCTTGCATCTTCTCTCCTCCTCCGATTGAAAGGCCTCACTCTACCAAAGTTAAAGCTATTTATTAGTATCCTCCTACCTGACCTTCTATCAAAATTAATACTGATGACAGTTACTCTAAGTTGGGAGCTAGTGTGGGTGGTGTGTTCAGGGATCAAAATGGGCACTGTTTAATTTTTTTTCAAACTCTTGTTTCTTCCACTGATGCTCTTGAAACTAAGTTGATTGTTGTATATTGGGTTATTATCCTTGCTAAGATGAATCAATGACACCATTTACTTCTTGAAGGAGATTCTCAGATTCTTCTGCAGAAGTTGCAAGAAGGCAAGCCCTCCTCTTGGCATCTTTTACAATGGGTTAAAAAGTTTCAGGCTCTTATAACTTCTATGAATAATTAGCTCTCTTTCATCGATAGGGAAGGGAATAGGCCTACAAATTAGCTTGCTAGGTCTGGAATGTTTTCCCTTGAATGTGTTGCCTCTCACTCCCCACCATCTACACTGCTATTTTTGTTGGCTGGGGACATTTTATCTACTCCCCACTTAAGAATTATATCTTGATTCCTTGTTATTGTTTCTTCTTTCTAGATACAAGATGATCTTTCTTTTTTTGCTGCCTTGAAGGTTTCAACTGGCTTGTTAGAAGATTTGGGTTCCACTATTATTTTGTACATGTTTCTCTTTTTGGAAGCATACCATTTCTGATTGGTATACTTTTTGGACTTGATACATGTATTTTTGGTGTTTTTTTTTTCTTTTCGTGCTTTATGTTGAGTGGAGTTTTATTGAGGTTAAAGGAACCCCTAGATTGTGTTGGGGTTCCTTTTCACCTCCTAAGTTTTGTAATCTCTATTCTTATAAACGTGTAGGGAGCCATGAGTAGCTCTTTTCTCTTAAAAAAAACATATATATATATACATACATATATATATATATATATATATATATATATATATATATATAAAGAAC